>JAVXUL010054939.1:0-10449 GCA_035590515.1 Trichilia minutiflora
CTCCTAGCCCTTTCTCAACACAAATTCATTTCCATTCCGAAACATATATAGTCCAGATTTGATTTTGGTTTGTGTGAGTGGAATCCTTATATTTTCATTATTTTAAACAAATCATGTTTTTTATATTTTGTACACACACACACACACACAAATAGGTATATATATATATCAAAAGCATAAACATATAAAATCATCCTTAGTAAATATTTACAAATAATCAAGAATAACCAAACCTGTATTAAAGTAATAAATATATAAAATTTGTCCACTCACTGGTTAGGGAAGGTACGTACTCCCTAAAGTTTCTCGCTAGGATCGGATTCTTGATCTTCGTGATCAGAACTTATACACACGCATTGAGATTTAGGTTAGTTCGACCCAACAACACAAATTCATCCTGTCACGCACGTAAATAAGTTCTAAGATAGCTTTTCATTAGTCGACTACTTGTAACTATCACAAATTCTCTATTTTCGACCAGTTAGTCAATTTAGCGCTATTGCTCACTCAATTAATTATCTAACTAGCATCGTCTGTCCTCATTTACTAGAACTAAACTACGGCTAAAGGGTTTTGCCTCTACAGTAAAGGATACTATTCACTACAAAGTAAATTTCTCTAAACTTAAGTTTTTTAGCTATCAAACCATATACTCATCTTCTCTATATTTTAACTAATGCACTACAACTAAAAGACTCATGATACAGAAATATTCATAAATGAATAGTAAAACCCATATATAAAAAAATCAATAAAATACGGAGTGGAAGCTACAAACTAGTTAGAAATGATGCTACAAACCTTGTGGTGTCATTGTTTTTTTCTCGATTTGGCCTAGAATACCAAAAGTCCCAAATTGAGCTTCGAAACCTTAGCATCCCTTTTGTGATTTCCTTGCTCTTTGCGACAAATTGAAATTAGTAAAGTGTTTAGGATGTAGGATGTGGCAAGAGGATGAAAAAAAAATCAAAAAAAGGATGAAAATGGGTTAGTGGTGTGTGTGTAGAGTAGAGAAGAAACGAGTGTGGAGAAGAAGAGTGAAGAAGAAAAGAAGAAAACCTGAAAAAGAAAGGGGATAACCCCTATTTATAGAAAATGGATGAAATTATCATTTTGCCTTTGAAAATATAAGAAAAGAAGCTTCTAAATGAGGGCAAATTGATCATTTTGCACGATTCGATCAAACGAATTGACCAGTTTGTTCGATCGAAGTAGAGTTCGTCTGAATAGATCGAACCCTTCGTTTGATCAAAGATTTTACGAGCCCTTAGAAATTTTGGTCCTTTAGCTCGGTCGAACGAATCATACCTTCATTTGACCAAATCCATTCGTTCGAACGATTCTAAGCATTCATTCAATTGAATGCTTTCTTCCTCAAGTTTTCTGTCGCGGTTGAACTCCCGTTCAGTTTTTGACATTCGTTCCTATTCCTTTCTCTTTCTAATTCTTTCAAAATTCCATATCAACCCTCAAAATGCCATTGATCTATACAAAACTTAGGAGTACATTTATAAAGAGACGAAAATGCCCTTACTTAAAAATATAGGGTCTCACAATAAGTTTAATGAATTTGATTTAGCATTAGTGAATACATAAAATATCTACTCAAAAAAGGAGTTCAGATCTAATGTTAATTTAAGTTACCTAACTTTTTTAAAAATCATTTACCATGTGTATTTCTTTTTATGTAAGGTTATGATTTATTTTTTTTATTATATTATATTATTTATTATTATCAATTATATTCAATGAATTATCTGGATAATTTATATACATATTTTATTTTATTTTATAAATAGATAAAGAAAGCAGCATATGTATGCAAATAAATAACTACTTTTCTTATTAATAAAATTAATATAAGATCACAAGTCCCAAAATAAATAATTTGAATGGATTTTAGGGTATACACTAATAATCTCTCACATGCACTAAAATCATTCGTTGTTCTATCTTATACCCCTCTTCTTAAGATGACGATCCAGTTACTTCTGTGTCATTATATTAGTCAGTGAGTTAGTTATGTTGTCTGTTAAAGAAGTTTTTTGTACAAATATTTCTTCAGTTCTAATGAACTCTCTCAAAATATAATATTTATACTGAATGTGTTTAGACTTCTAGTATACTTTAGGTTCCTTAGGAAGCATTTTGGTCATTTTATCTTCAAAGGATTTTTTTTGTTATTTTAAAAATCTTATTTTTGGGTGTATCATTGGTTAAATAGACATGTATTAATGATTATTAAGTGATTTGATAAGTTTTAGATGAAGTTTGTTAATTTTTTAAGAAGTGTCCTTAAAGTCCCAACTACACCCTCTAACTTTTAAGCTAAATATCTATTGATAGAAAAAATCAATTGATAAGTCATTTATTTTTCTTGAATAGGACTCAAATACGAACAAAATGAATTAAATTCGAGTCAAATCTAAAATCAGATAAGAGAGAATCGAAACCAAGAATAGATCAGATCATTATCAGATTTTATAAGAATTTCTTAGGTAAACACTTGAATTTCTGAGCTAAATTCTCATTGATTGAAAAGGAATTTTAGATCAAGGTTTATTTCTACTGAAATAAGATATAAATATGATTCTATAAAAAGAAATGAAAGTAAAATCAGATCTCGAATGAGAGAGAAAATGGCATCGAAATACAAAGACTTGAATGATATTTGTCACCAGAACAAAGTATCGATATTTGGCCTAAAAGTAACGATAATTGGGTAAAAAAATTCATTTTTTTCAAGTAGAAATCAATATTTTGTATATAAAAAGTATAAGTATTAATACTTAGCCTAAAAATATCGATACTTGGGCATAAAAAATTCGATTTTCTTGACAAATATTAATATTTTTCAAAGAAAAAAACATATGTATCAATATTTAGTTTTAGAATTTCATTATTCTCACAGTTGTGAAGGAAAGTATTAATACTTTGGATAAAAGTATCGATAATTAGCTACGAAAAAGTGCGATACGCTAAAAATGACGAAGAAATGGTTTATCCGGATGAAAGTATCGATACCTTTGAGAGAAGTATCGATACCTTTGAGAGAAGTATCGATACTCAAGAGCAAAGTATTGATTTTTTTAAAGAAAGACAAAAAGTAAAGAGACATTCACTCACTCTGAGGCAAAGAAGTACTCTCTCGACATCCTTCTCGCGTTGACGATATTGTAGGCGTGGATCTCACCTCTCTCTCTCTCTCTCTCTCTCTCTCTCTCTCTCTCTCTCTATCTATCTATCTATCTATCTATCTATCTATATAAGGTTCAATAACTTTTGACGTAAACAATCATGCTAGAAAATACATGTGCATATGATTACAAGCGTAACTATCGTAATATTCTTCTTTACTTGATTATTAAGCAAATGACCATTTTTTTCTCTCTCTCTTTACACAGCCAACCCTTTGGTTGTTCATATTGCACTCTATAATGGTTAATTCTCAATCTTTTCAACACCAAAACACACTTAAATATCCTAATTTATCAACCCAATTGATAAATTAGATTATGCCCAAACCTAGATTTTTTCAAAACAGTAACTTAACTACTCTTACTTGAATTATATTTAAAGATAACTCAGATCAAGAAGATAAGCTGAGGGGTATACTTACCCAAACTGGTCGATATATTTTGAACCTCTTTTTACTTGATTTTATCTCTTGATTATTGTTTACCTGCGATCATTTTCTCTCAATTCCTCACGAATCGATAAATAAAACTCCAATCAAATGGTGTTTTTGAGCTCTAGTATTGATTTTTGAAGCAATTCCAAGAAAAATGAGGAGAATTAGAGGAGATTTGGATGAGAACTACTTTAAATCAGGAGTAAAGAGAAGAATGGGAAAGATGATAAGAGAGGAGAAAAATGGGAAGGAAGAAACCCTTGTGCCCAAATATAGAAAGCTTAGAAAAAACCAAAAATGTCCCCCAAAATCATACTTTAGAGTTCGTCATATCTCCAAGTATCAATATTTTCTCCAACTATCGATATTTTAGATTGAAAAAGTAGGTTGTTCAGGTTCATCACGTTTAAAATATCAATATATCTCCCCCCAAGTATCGATATTTTTGTTCGAAATATGGGTTACACAGGCTCGTCATGTTCAAAGTATCGATGTTTTTTCCAAAAAGGCTCACCCAAGTCTACTTTATCACAAAGTATTGATATTTCTCCCAGCAGCATATCGATACTTAAGTTCGTCACTGTTCATATAGCCACAGAGTATCGATACCTTTAAGTAATGTATCGATACTTTTTACGTTAGGTACATGGTGACATTGGCCCCTACAAATAAGTATCAACACTCTCTCCCATACATCGATACTTTTAGTTGTTGAACGACACATTACGTTCTAAGTATTGATACTTTCTGAAAAGTATCGATACTCATAACTCTTCAGCGTCAAGTATCGATTGTCTCACCCATGCACATATCGATACTTCTTCTCTTTTTTTATCAAATGAGAACTGCTACATCTAAAACTCATAACTTTTGATCCAGATATCCTCATGAAACATATAATATATCAACAAAAAGCTCTATTCAAACTCTACAAAAATAATAAGGAACTTATTCTAATTGGAGATGATCTTAAAATAAAAAAATCTAGTTCTTTCTCACTATTGAATTATTCAATATTTCTCAATTCTTTAACAAGAAATTTTCAAACCAACAAACCTTTCTATGCAAGAATCATATAAAATCACATGTATACAAATAAATAAAAATAATTATCACAATATCCATATAATCAAAGAATGAGGTTCACATTTTAAGTTAATAGAATATCCTTATAGAATTTGTAGTAATTACCGCATGTCTCGATCATAGGGTTAGGACGTGACATAACATACCTAAATTACAAAGAAACCTTGAAAAAAATTATGAAAATTAAGTGAAGAATAAGGGATTGAAAAGATTAAATGAGGGTTCTACTAAGAATTTTCTTTCTCCCTCTAGTTTTATTATTTTCTTTACTTGTGAACCATGAGACTTATGATTTGTATTGTATTTATTATAGTTTTTATGGTAGGATGAACTTATAATCTAAAGTATTGATTTAGTATGTCTTATAGATGATTTACTTACCTAGTTTATTTAGTCAACTTTTTTAATAGTTTATTTATACTAATCTGTGTTTAATACCTCTGATTACTTATTTGAGAACTAGTTCATATCAAACTTAGGATTAGGTATCAGGAGAGATAATTCTAGGTTGAAAATTAATTAGTATAGCTTAGAATTAATGAGTTGATTAAACTTTTAATACCTCCAAAGACTATTTAAGAGAATCAATATTCTTAATGAATTCTTAAACCTTGATTTTAGATATGAATATTAAAATTAGGATTTAAATTTTTAATCGGTATAACCTTAGGAGAGATGGTCGATTATATTAGGATCCTCATCTTATACACTCGAACAAAGATTGGATAATGAATGGGTGATAGCTCTAAGTTATTTTAATGATTATATGGCATAATTAATTTTCTATGTTATATTGTTTTTGATAATGCCAAAATAAATAACAAGTAACAAAAAAATATATATGTGATGATTCGAATGAATTTAATTGTTAAATGGACACATATAAGTCACTTGTTCTCTTGAAAATCATATATGTTTTTGTAGGTGAGAAAAAGTGAAGAAAGCATCAAGAAAAGCTCACCAAGACACCAATATATTGATACATTACTTAAACGTATCGACACGTTTTAGTCACAGTTCAAAATCAAAGCCCGAGTTTCAGAACCCTTCACAAAATGGTATCGATACCTTTGATCTACGCTCAAATGTTTCAAAACCTCTTCACAAATGTATCGATATGCTGGAAGGCTCTTCAAATGTATCGATACCCTGAAGCTTTGATCAAGGACCCTCTTCACAAATGTATCGATACCCCTGATAATTCTTCAAACGTATCGATACCCTGAGCTAAGGATCAAACACCTTCATGACGGACTTCATCTCTTTCACGTCAAAGTGTTTCGATATAAATGAAAAATGTATCGATACCTTCAGGCTGAAAATCTTCAAACGTATCGATACCCTGAGATATGTATCGACACCTTTGCTAAACTCAAGTCTGTAACGGCTAGTTCAGAGACATTAAATGCCGTCATTAATGTGTGAAGAAGTTATGGTAGATATATAAACATCAATTTTTGAAGAAAAACTAGAATAAGCATTAACACAACGATCTGAGCAAGAAAATACTCTTCTAAAAATCCTTTACTTATTCTCTCATCTTTATTATTTGTATTTAATTTCTAGTGAGAGAAATTATTCATATTGTATATTTACTTTGTAAGAGAGTTGTTGAAAATTAATTCTTGTGAATTAATTATGGGTTTCTCTTCACCTGTGATAAGAAGAATTATTATATTGGGTTTTACTTTACCCGTTGAGAAAGAAAGTTGTAATCTGTGGTTTCCCTTTACCCGTTCAAAGAAGGTGTTGTACTTGGGTTTCTCTTGACCCGTGAAACAAAGATTTAATGATCCTCAGTGTGAGTGGATTCAACCGAGAAGAGTGGACGTAGACGTGTAGTCGAACAACTATAAAAATCTTATCTTATGCATTTAATTTTTTGTGTTCGTAATCTATATTTGCTTTTAACTCGACCATTTCATACTTTTGTTTAAAAGTTTTATAAATCTCCAATTCATCCCCCTTTTAGAGTTTGCCTATTGGGACTTCATTTGATATCAGGGCCTAACTCACTTCATACAGGATTAAATACTTGTAAGTAGTAGACTTTATGGCATCTTCATTAAACATTCCATCTCATATAGTTGAAGGTTAATCCACAAATAGACCTCCTTTTTTCAATGGGTCTGATTATGCATACTGAAAGAAACGTATGCAAATCTTTTTAAGTACTCTGAATTTTGATATACTTACCATCATAGAGGATGGTTATAAATCTCCCATGACCTTGGATGAACACTCTGGTGAGAGAAAAATAAAGTCAAAGTCTGAGTGGACTCCTGAAGAGAAAGCTCAATTTCAGCTAAACAAAAAAGCAATGAATGTGCTTTATTGTTCATTAGATAGGTCAAAATACAATAGAGTGTCTGGTTGTGACACAGCCAAGGCAATTTGGGACATGCTTGAGGTCAACCATGAAGGGACCAGTAGAGTTAGGGACTCTAAGATAAACATGCTTGTGCATAACTACGAGCTTTTCAAAATAAAAAGTCATGAGTTAATCAAAGATATATTCACTCGTTTTACTGATATAACAAATGGTTTAAAGTCTCTTGGCAGGACATATTTAAACATGGATTTGGTAAACAAAATTCTGAAGAGTTTGCCAAAGACGTGGGAAGCAAAAGTGACAGCCATAAGAGAAGCACACGACCTCAGTAAACTTCCTCTAGAAGAACTGCTAGGCTCACTCATGATGTATGGGCTAGAAGCAAACAGAAATGATCAAGATGATAGAGAGAGTGGGAAGAAGAACATTACTCTCAAAGGCACAAAAGAAGAAGAAGATAGCACAGAAAACTCGTTAGAAGAGGATGAGTTCCTGCTAATGGCTAAGAGAATGAAGAAAATGTTCGATAAAGACAAAGACAGAAGAAAGAACTGGAAAAGAAAAGAATTTCACAAAGGAGAGAAGCCAGAAAAATTGAAGAAGGATAGGGAGAAAGATAAAGAAAAAGAGATATAATCTGCTATGAGTGCAAGAAACCTAGACACACACATCCAGAATGTTCTTTGAGAAAGAACAAGAAAGATTGGAAGAAGAAGAAAGCCATGAAAGTGACATGGGATGAATCAGTAGAAGGAAATAGCTCCTCTACATCAGATACAGAGCATGCCAATTTGTGTCTGATGTCCAAAAGAGATGAAGATGTACTTTCTAAATCCTCATCTGATTATTATAATACATGTTCAGATGGTGAAAATGACATGATGAATGATAAGCTGATGGAATTATATGACGAATTAAAATTTAATTTTGAGAAACTTTATGTTAAATACAAAGAGAATAAATAGAAATGTTGCATGCTAACAAAGGAAAATGAATTGCTAAAATCAAATGAAAATGCTTGTAGGTGTGCCATAGAGATAAAAGCAGAAAAGGCAAAGACCTTAGAACTAAATAATGAGATAACTAAGCTAAATATGATTTTAGCTAAGTTTACTTTAGGAAAAGATGTATTAGACAAATTGTTAGGCAGCCAAAGAATGGTGTTTGACCTGGCTGGAATTAGTTATAGACCAAATACGAAACAGAAAGCATATTCAAAATATTTTGTCAAAATATCTAGTCAAATGAGCACTCATTATGCATGTTATTATTGTGGTCGTATAGGACACCATATCAATAAGTGTTATATTAGGAACAAAACTTACAGAGGTCCAAAACTTATTTGGGTTCCTAAGGGTTCAAAGGTTGATATTGCTGCTCCTAAGTTTAGAACTAACATTTATGGACCCAAAGTTAAATCCGTACTAAAGTAAATGATTTCTATTCTTGCAGGAGCAAAAGCAAAAAAGTTTAGATAAGGAAGCCAAGTGGTTTCTTAACAGTGGATGCTCAAGACACATGACAGGGAATAAGAAGCTTTTCATGCATCTCTCTAAGAAGAAAAGCAAGGATGTGGTCTTTGGTGATAGTAGTAGAGGCAAAGTCATTGAGATTAGCATCGTTGACGTAAATAACATCAAAATCTCCGATGTGTTGCTTGTTGATGGTCTGAAATATAACTTGTTTAGCATATCTCAACTATGTGACATAGCTTATAATATGAAATTCCTAAAAAATAGTTTTGATATTTTCGATGATACGAATAGAAATATTTTGTATACTTCTAGGATAAGAGATGTCTATGTGATTGTGTTAAATAAATTGGTTATTAAATCTTTTGTGTGCTTACAAGTGATGTATGATGATTCTTGGTTATGGCATAGAAGATTAGGACATTGTAGTATTGACTTTATTAGGAAACTATCTAAGCATAACATGCTAGAAGACCTTCCTAGTCTTAAGTTTGCCAAGGATAAGACTTGTGGACCATGTCAAAGAGGCAAATAAGTAAGAAGCTCATTCAAACCCAAGAATGCCATCTCCACCTCAAAACCCCTTGAACTCATTCATGTGGATCTTTTTGGTCTAAATAGAGTTGCATCACTTGATGGAAAACACTTTGCATATGTCATTGTAGATGACTATTCTAGGTTCACTTGGGTGTTCTTCTTAGAAAATAAGAGCGACACCTTTGATGCATTTAGAAGATTTTCTAAGAAAATTCAAAATGAACTTGGTTACCATTTAATAAATATTAGAGTGACCAAGGTGGTGAGTTTGTTAATCATGAGTTTGAGGACTTCTGTGATAAATTTGGGATAACTCACAATTTTTCTGTACCTAGAACACCGCAGCAAAATGGGGTAGCTAAGAGGAAAAATAAAACCTTGTAAGAAATGGGTAAGACCATGATTAATGAGTATGAGCTACCATAATATTTTTAGATTAAGGTAATTAACAGAACATGTCATATTTCCAATAGAGTGTTGATTAAAAAATTCCTAGGTAAAAACACCTTATGAGTTGGTGTATCAAAGGAAACTAAAAATCAAACACTTTAGAGTCTTTGGATGTACTTGTTATATCCTTAACACCAAAGAAAATATTGGGAAACTAGAGCCTAAATCTGATGTGGGAATTTTTTTGGGTTATTCATCTAAGAGCAAAGTATATATAGTTTATAACAAAAGAACTCAGGTTGTAGAGGAATCAATATATATTACCTTTGATAAAATAGAATTTAAAGTAAAGAAAATGCTTGCTAAAGAGAAAATTGATGATGTAAAATTGTCAAATAAGATGAATAACTTGAGATTGAGTGACAATCATTGCAAGGAGCATGTAGAACATATTGACACTCATTCTAGGGAGCTTCCAAAGGCTTGAAAGTATGTATCTCATCATCCTAGAGAATTGATCATTGGTGATCCCTCTCAAAGGATTAGAACTAGAAGAGCATCTAGAGAACTTCCTTAAAATCTAGAGGAAATACAAAACCTTGCGTTTGTGTCTCATATAGAACCAAACAAAATTGATGATTCCTTAAAGGATGAGAAGTGGATCATAATAATGCAAGAGGAATTAAATCAATTCCAAAGGAACCAAGTATGGGACTTAGTTCTGAGACCTTCAAATCATTTCATTATTGGCACCAAGTGGGTGTTTAGAAACAAGCTAGATGATCATGGTAACATTGTTAGAAAAAAAATTAGGCTTATTGCTCAAGGCTATAGCCAAGAGGAAGGGATAGACTATGATGAAACGTATGCTCCAGTGGCTAGACTAAAAGCTATCCGAATTCTCTTGTCCTTTGCTTGTTTCAGAAACTTTAAACTATTTCAAATGGATGTAAAAAGTGCATTTTTAAATGGTGTTTTGAATGAGGAAGTATATGTTGAAC
>JAVXUL010054960.1:0-10449 GCA_035590515.1 Trichilia minutiflora
GCGGTTTGTGACATATTATCGGATTGACTTAGATTGCATAAAATTCAAACCGCAATGTTTGGATCGGTTTGAAATTTCACCTCAAACCGATCCACCGCAAACGCCCACCCCTAATCATAAGGGGAAGATTTACCAAAATAAAGAAAAATTTTGATTGAAAATTAAGAAAATTTTAAGAAAAATAAAAAAAATTTAAAGTAAATTTCATTTGAATAATTTTAATTTGGGTATTTATGATTTTAGAATTTTATTTTCTAAAATTCTCTCTTTTATGATTTTTAGGTTTTTCATTTTCTCTCTTTTTGAAATAATAATTTTTTTATATGTCTTTAATAATTGATGTATCATCAGCAAATCTGGATGACGACTTCCAAAAATTTAGGTGGTGATTTATTTAAATGTGTATTATTGAATTTGTTATATATTTAATTTTTTTTGAATTAGTTGTATAAGCAAAAAAAAAAACATATTCATTTAATTAATTACATTTGCATATGAGTAAAAACTTTAATATATATTTGTTTGGGTAAAAGACCAGACAACACGTGGAGGCCTCACAGATAGACAGACATCTGTTACCCCCAACAGTGTCAACTGACCTCCTGCCCCTCAGAGATCTTAACTACCTGATCCTAACTCCCTGACTCATGTGCTTCAACAACCTGATTGCTCATCATCGACCCCTCAGGGACCCTGACTCATACCCCTCAGGTCCTATGCTATCTCCACCACCCACCCAGGCTCCCTAACCATTACCTCCTTGGAAAGTCTGACTCGTCACCAGCCCTTGGAGATCATCAAAAATGGTAATGATTAGTGATTAAGGACCTTGCAATACGAAGCGTCGTCATGATAAAATTTAGACATCTGTCTTATGTGTCCCATCTCCCATCGAAACCCAGTAGATTTGACAGTATCAGGCTTGATAGATGTTACATTACTTAAATAAAAGCGACTGACACACTGTCCCAAGACAAGTCGTCCCATCATTCCTATTTTCTGATATCAAGTCACTTCACTCACATCTCAAAGACCCTATATAAGGAGGCAAAATCAATAAATAAAGGGTTCAAATTCCTTTTCATTCTACTTTGCTTTCTTTACTTGAGTTCTCCGTTCTTTCTTTTGGCTGGAATTATTTGCTTCATTTTTTATTCTTTTGCTGACTTAGGCATCAGAATTTTTTCGTTGGGAATCCCACTTGACTTTACTCTTAACTTGTTATTGTCTTGCAAGGACTTAGAGATAAAGCTCTGTAAGGGAGGATTCGACGACGCAACAGTTATATTCATATTCACACCTCAATAGCTGACACCATCTGTGGAAAGCTAACAAAAAGCTACTTACAAAGTCATTCAGCCAGGAAGAAGGAAGTGAGAGTAACCCAAAAAATTTTGTAACACTTTGAGCGTTGGAAAAATGGCAGATCGAAGAAGGGGAACTGAGAAATCTAGTTCTAGCGAAAGCACTGTGTGTGATGTGGCGGAAAGGCCTCGTTCGAGCATACGGAATACATTATACCTCCCACCGCAGGTGTATCCCAACTAGAAGATGACCACTTGATCAGGTTAATGGCAAGCAGGGCGGATAAACTAGAGAAAGAACTTATGGAGATTAGACAATGGATGGCGGGAGAGTCTGCTTGCCCGAGAGAGTTGAGGGTGCCATACCCTCCAAAAGAATGGGAGAGTCGGGTACCAGTCAACAACGATATAATAAGGGAATCAGTCATGACTGAAAGATGGGTACCCCGTACCCGACTGACCACTGTACAGAAGAAAAAAGCTAAGGTGATTGAAAGATTAGCAGATGAACCAGGAGCCTTTCCAGGTATCAATACTCTTTTCAAAATTTATGAAGGGTATAATAGGAGAAGGGGTGATGGCGATAGAAGCTATGATGCAGCGAGTAGGATCAGGATGAGGCATAGTCTGGCTTTCACTGATATGAAATACTAATGAGAAGCATGCCCAAGAAAAGGAAGCTGTCACAGCTGTCAGCAGAAAGGATGGAGTTGGGCGTGTACAACCCCCCCCCCCTGACATTGGAAGGGTTGAAAAGGGCCTACGGATGGAAAGGATCTGGTACTTATGAGGAAGCCTGGAGCGAGCTGCTTGATGAAATCGAGATAGAAGGAGAGATACTCCTAGGATTGAAGGAGGAGGGCCAGGCCACCCCGACCAGGAGAGAGCAGCATCCAGTTCCTCAGTGAAGGGATAAAGGGGACCGCTGTGGGAACCTCAGGCGTGATAGAAAATATGGGGGTCAGGGGAGACCTCTTTGTGAAACAAGAAGGGATAAGAAGCCCCCCAGATTCTAGTAGACAAGAGATCACCCGGGGGAGAGTGGCTCAGTTGGCCGCCACTCACAACTTCACACCCCTCATAGTCCCTTTATCTGAGGTGTACGAGGATGCTCAATATAGAGAATTGCTGGCATCCCAACCCTGAAATATGAAGGTCAAAGTGCCTAAGAAAACTAAGGGGAGGTTTTGTGAATATCACAGGGAGAAGGGTCACACTACGAATCAATGTGAATGAAGACCTACGGGCCCAAATTGAGGTACTTATCAAAAATAACTACCTCACCCATTATATTACAGATTATCAGTAGAATATCCCGGATGCGGCACGACACCCCGAGGATGATAGGTCCCCAAGACCTGACCAGAGTACCCTAATCATCTCAAGTGGATCTACCCTGACAGGGCTATCAAATAATGCGCATAAAAATTACGAGGGTACTCCCTGCCCAGTCATCCTTTGGATATGCACGTGATGAACTTACGCACCAATAAAAGGCCAATGATTACTATCATCCTTATTTTGTTTACCGATGAGGACGAAGTTGGATTACACTATCCACATGATAATGCGTTAGTAGTGGCCATGGGGATAGCATCCAAGCAAGTTATCATCTTCAAAGATACACTAAACTCTAAAGGATCTGGAGTTGACCCAGGTTGACTCAAACCTATATGGATTCGAGGATTCCTACATTATTCCTTTAGGATCGGTACAATTGCTCGTGATTATAGACGATAAGCCCTATCAACGGATAGTCATGGTGCACTTATAGGTAGATCTAAAGATCCCTCTACTTTATAATCTTGGGGAGACCTTTTCTTTGGAACACCAAAGTGATGGAAAGTGTGCACTTCTTGAAACTGAAATTTCGAGATGGAGAAGGAATTGGGATTGTTAGAGGCAATCAAAGGGAAGCAAGATTCTACTTCACTAACTCAGCCCGAAAAATGTATTATATCCAGGGAGAATCTTTGGAAACAACTATCGAGACACAAGGGAGACCAGTCCTTGGAGACACTGAGATGACCGACGTTCAAGCAGCATCTTCTTCCCCCGATGACGTTATAGAAAGAAGTATACCCCGAAGTTCAATTTTAGAACTAGTGGAGGTCCTAGAGAGCGTGATGATTGATGAGCGACACCCTGACCACACGATTCGAGTGGGTAGTCAACTGACTCCTAACCTGAGGCGGGCCGCAATTGCGACCTTAAAGTGAAATAAAGATGTGTTCGCTTAAAGTCATGAGGATATGCCTGGGATAGATGCAGGCATTATGACCTACTGATTGGTCATCAATCCTGCCCATAAGTTGGTCCGACAGAAGAGCCTAGTCTTCAATACGGAAAGGCAGAAACGTCATCCAGGCGGAGATTGACAAACTGCTCAAGGCAAGGTTCATTAGGGAAATCAAGTACCCCGATTGATATTGGTGAAGAAAGCCAATGGAAGCTAGCGAATGTGTGTCGACTTCATCGACCTTAATAAGATCTGTCCTAAAGACAGTTTTCCCCTGTCTTGGGTTGACCAGTTGGTAGACTCCACTGTCGACATGAATTATTGAGTTTTATGGATACCTTCTCGGAATACAACTAGATATCTATGCATCTTTCTGACCAAGATAAGATAGTCTTTATTATATTAATCAGGGACTGTATTATTACAAAGTGATGCCCTTCAGGTTGAAGAACGCCAGAGCTACTTTTCAGAGGCTTGTGAACAAAGTGTTCAAGCCATTAATTAGAAATTTCATGGAGGTCTATATAGATGATATGATTGTGAAATCCACCAAGACTGAGGATCATGCTCTCCATCTAAAGCAAGTTTTCTCCCTCCTCAGAGAATATAATTTGAGGTTTAATCTTGAGAAGTGCATATTCGGTGTCAGGTCTAAATATTTTTAGACTTCATAATCAGTGAACGGGAGATTGAGGCTAACCCGGTGAAGGTTCGAGCCATAATGGACCTAAGAGGCCCCAAGACCTTAAAGGAATTACAGAGCCTGATTGGGAGGTTAGCGGCCCTCAACCATTTCATCTTAAAATTCACTGACAAGTGTTTCTCTTTTTTCAGGACCTTAAAGGAATTACAAAGCCTGATTGGGAGGTTAGCGGCCCTCAACCATTTCATCTCAAAATTCACTGACAAGTGTTTCTCTTTTTTCAGGGCCGTGAGGAAAGGTAAGGTTATGAAATGGGACGAAGAGTGTGAGTTCATTTCAGTAACTCAAAGTTTACCTAGCCTCAGTATTTGGTCAGCCCTTTGCCAGAAGAGACGTTGTACCTTAATCTCGCGATCAGTCAACACGCTATCAGTTCAGTAATGGTAAGAAAAGACCATCAAAAAACACAAAGGTCCATTTACTACACCAGCAAGCCATTATTAGATGCTGAGACCTGATACGCAGAACTCGACAAGCTGGTGCTGGCACTCGTCGTAGTTGCCAAAAAACTGCGCCCCTACTTTCAAGTGCATGAAATAACGGTGCTCACTGATCAATTATGCAGGTAGATTCTTCATCGACCTGACCTGTCTGGAAGGCTTGTCAAGTGGTCGGTAGAGCTCAGCGAGTTTGACATCAAATTCCAATCCTGAAAAGCTATCAAGGGATAGGTACTGGCGGACTTCGTAGTTGAGCACGCAATTGAGGGAATCCTGACTGTCTCACAGCAGGATAGAAACCAATCAAACTTCATGGGAGTAGACCGACTCGATCTCGGAGGCCCTCTATCTATCTATCTAATAACAAAGCAATGGATCATCATATATCTATCTATCGATGGATCATCATATATCAATGGAGACGGAGCGGGCATCATCTTAGTCAACCCGATAGGAGAAGAGGTTATGTATGCCCTTAGATTTTCTTTTTCTATTACTAATAACAAAGCAAAATATGAAGCTTTGTTGGCAGGACTAAGGACAATATTAGAGATCGGGGTGCGTGTTCTTACGGCCAGCAGTGACTCCCAACTCTTGGTAAACTATATGAATGACACTTACAAAGCCTGGGAAGAGAATACCAAGGCTTACCTGTCAAAGGTCCAAGAGCTAATCAGTCGATTCACTAAGGTGGAACTGCAAAGGATTTCCCGATCTGAGAACCTCCGAATCGATGTATTATCAAAGCATGCATTATCAAAGCTTGCCTCAGCACTGACTGGGGGATATCCCGAAAATGATCCTTATAAAGACCTTGGACTGCAAAAACATTAGTCAGTCGGATAACGACACAGTGATGATGACCAAAGAAGAGTCATCTACCTGGATGGACCCTATCAGAAGATACATAGAGAAAGGACTACTTTCCCACGATAAGAACGAAGCTCTTAGGATCAAGGGAAAGCCGCTAGGTTCTTAGTAATAGATGGTATTCTCTATAAACAGGGAATCAGCACTCCCTATCTAAGATGCCTTGCTCCGTCAGAAGCAAATGAGGTATTGGAAGTGATGTATTAGGGATTCTGTAGGAATCACAGCGGCAGTAAAAATCGACTTTTTGGATACTGAAATAAGGATACTTCTAGCTGACCATGAAGCAAGACACCTATAACCTAGTTCACCGGTATCATGCCTGTCAAGTCCGTGGGGATGTTCTGAGACAGCCCCTCGGGAACCTGACAACCCACCTCAGGCCAGGACCTAACAACTCTGCTCAGCCCCTGACCATTCGTCCAGTGGGGGTTCTACCTGATAGAACCTTTTTCGACCTCCAAAGCTTAGGACAAGTACATCGTTGTGACAATCGATTACTTCACAAAATGGGTGAAAGCGGAGCCCCTGTCCAAGATCACAAAAAGAAACACGATTGCCTTCATTCGTAAAAATATCCTCTAGCGTGCTGGTCACTGATAACGGAAAGCAATTCGATAATAGATGATTGGAAGATTTTTGCCGAGAATGGAACATTGACCTCAGGCTTGCCTTTTCTGCCCACCCCAAAGCAAATGGGCAAGTGGAAGCAACTAACAAAATAATCAAGAAGTTATTAAAGAAAAAGCTGAGAGAGAGGAAGGAAGACTGGGCTGATGAGCTTCCATAAATCCTTTAGGCATATAGGATAACGAAAAAAATTACTACAGAAAAAACACCTTATCTGCTGACTTATGGATTTGAGGCATTCATTCCTATTGAGATGGACATCCCTAATTTTTACACCCTCTACTTTGATAAAGAAAAAAATCAGCAAGCCATACATACGCCTAGAGCTCAATTTATGCAAAGAAGTCAGAGATCGTGCTCTGATGCACATGATCGTCCATCAATAAACAGTCTCTTGTGCCTACAATAAAAAGGTTAAACCTCGAGCCTTTAGAAAAGGAGATCTTATTCTCATAAGGGTCACTCTGAACACTAAAGTGACGATCGAGAGATCTTTAGGTGCTAACTGGGAAGGTCCCTATCAAGTAATCAGAGCAGTCAGGCCAGGGACGTACAAATTGGCAAGACCAAATAGAAGCATCCTGAATAAGTCGTGGAATGTTGAGATGCTAAAAAAATACTATCCCCTTATGCGAGTCTTTCCTCAGGATGCTCCACTTGTAATATATTCAAACACTATCTATGATAATAAAATTATTATTATTGTGTTTCAATTACAAGTAAAGCATTATACAGCATCTCTCTTTTCCTAAACCTTTTACTTGCGCTAGGCTGTGTAAGCCCGCCACACCATGCCAGACAGACATAGAATTTAAGACCTAACATGGGACCGGGCATCTTAAGCATTTATCTGAGTTACTTGCCAGCTCACTGATGTTATGGTTGGCCTTAAAACCATAAAATTTCCAAACACTAGTTTGAGTCAGTGACTTATGTGGTAGGCTGTGTAAGCCCCTGTACTGTGTCAGACAGACTGAGAGTCTAAGACCTGACACGGGGTCAGGCATCTTAAATCCTGACCCGTGTTATCTGCCAACTCCTAATGTTATGATTGGTCTTAGAGCCATAAAACTCTGAACAGTAGTTTAAGTCCATTACTCACATCAGGCTGTGTAAGCCCCCGCACCGTGTCAGATAAACCGAGAGTCTAAGTAAAATCTGACACGGGACTAAACATCCTAACCCTGATCCGCATCACTTGCCAGCTCACTAGTGTTACGGTTGGCCTTTGAGTCCTAAAATCTCCTAACACTAGTTCAAATCCTGAACTATATCAGGCAGTCAAAGCCCTTTTTCCGTGACTGACGTCCTGAGAGTATAAAACCTGCACGAGATCGGGTATCCTAAGCCCTACTCATACCGAAGCATCTCCTAATGTTGAATTAAAAATCCCTTCACACCAGTCGAGTCCCAAGGATGGCATTGATCAAGAGCCTGGCATGTCTCCCTGTTAAATTATTAGTATGCTCAATTCTTTTGAACTACAAGGTGTAAACTAACTAAAGGGCATTCAACCAGCTCATAGTAATGTATTTCTCAAATACGTGATTCAAGAGAAATTCATGCATGGCCAAGATAAGAGAAAAACAAGTAAGAATGGGATAAAAAATCTATTTATTCACTTTGATATATAGCTATAAAAATATTAGTGTACATTTGCTCTTTGCGTGATAAATTACAAAAAGTATAGTTACAACAACAACGAGGACAAGGCCAATCAATACTGGGGGATTGGTCAGGGGTACTTGAGGAAGAAGTCTTCTTCTTCGACAATAGAAATCTCTACGAGAAGGGGAGGATCTTGATCACTTACTGTATGATCCTAGTGACCTTGTGTTCTGACTGCCTCAAAGGAGGGGCCTTCAGTTGATCGACCCTGGTCACCCCTCCCCTCCTCCTCGTTTGTCGTCGGATTGACATTGGGTTCTGTGATATCAGGAGGAGCATCTGAAGCACTTGAGCTTAAAGCCCCTAAATCCTCTTGATCTAGTTGGCTAAACAGACACCCGAGGTCCAATTCGGGGTATTCTTGAAGAAAGAGGCGGCTCATCAGGTCCAGACCGTCATCCATTCTTTGATCGTACTTGGACTCTAACTGAGCCAGAACCTCTTCTTTCTCTTTTTTCAGAGCTTTTAGGAACCCCTACGCCTCTTTCAGTTTTTTGTTTAGAGAACTACACTCCTTCGACAACGTGTTGTATTCATTCATGCTGTCGATCAGCTGTCCCTTTAGACTCTCCTCTGACTTGAGCGATATATAGAGGTCAGACAGGTCATTGTATTTGTATATGAGAATCCTCCTCTCCCTTTTAAGACGGTCATTGTCTATCGATAAAGCTTGGGTTAAAGCCTCGGAAGACAAGAGTTTTGAAGTCAAGCTTTGCCTCTCTTCATTCCATCAAGACTTTTCGCCCTTGAGAGCAGCGACCCTGGCCTCTAATTCGGCCTTCCCTTTATTCGTCTCCTGACGGATGGCGTCCACTTATTTCTAGGCCCGCCTCTCCCATTTTTCTGTCGTCTAGAGTGCCCAATCCCAGATCTTTATTGTAATTTGGAAGTCTTCCATGAAGAGATCCAACCAAAAGGCATTCTGCATAAAGGAAACAAGACAAGTCAGCGTCTTAAGAAAGAGTGGGACGGCCCCCCTCAGATACGAATGACCGAGGATAGGAAGACTTACTCTATAAGCATACATGCTTAGGTTGCCCAGGGCTTGTAGTGGAGACAAGTCAGACATAGTCTCGACCTCTGGGGAGTGATCACCCCTCTCGTCCCATTTAATATTGGAAGGAGGTAGGTAAAGTCCTCCCTCTTGTCCTCAGCCAAATCCTCCCGCTGGAGGTCATCCTGCTTTTCGTCCCCATCTTTAGGGGGAGGACACATTATCGACCTTCTTGTCAGTCAAATTTTTATTTTTCTAACCCCGGCACCTATTATTATCTATATTTGTATCGAGGGCCTGGTCTTGGTTACCTATCCTTTCACGATCAAGCTGACTCCCACGGCTCTGTCCCAGAGTTTTTCGCATCCCTGATTTCGTCGTCGGGGAGACTGAAGAGTCTTCCTCTCGATTAGGGATCTTCGTTTGTGTGCCCACTGGGGGGGAGGGGAATAAGGATGATCGGTTTCTTGCTTCGTCCCTCGCTTAGCCTAATCATCAAATATAAGTTTCTTGTCTTTATCTTTGGCCTGAGGAGGATCGCGCCTCCGAGGACGCCTCTCTTCTTCCTTCTCATGTCGCTCCCGAATTGATATACCTTTTGCCTTCAGGCGCTCAATTTTCTTACCTTCTTTCTTGGGAGTCTTTTGGGAGCTCCCCTTTACGGGCCCCTTTCTTTTATCCTTGGGGGCTTTAGCTCAGGCACCGGAGGCCGCTTGGATAGTAGCCCCTTCAGGATGTCGGCCACTCTTGGCCTCCCAACTCTAGCAGCTACAACAAAGTTTGGAATCATGGTCAGAAATAACTTATCAGGAACTTATCGAAATTTGATCATAGGAAAAGACTTATCCTCGCTCACAGTGACCCTAGCTTTTGAAAGCTTGCGCCTTGTCGTCGCTTAGGACACCAACTGCGAGTCTATCAGGTTCTTCAGGTTTAAAAGATGCCTAACATCTATGGCATCTAGACTTAACAAAAATAATGCCACGTTAGTCGGAATGTCAAGCTGGTCCCTTCCCACCTCTGTATCAAAAAACTGATCAGCAGTTTCTACTTCGCTAAAATAAAGATCTTCAACTAAGGATCTGGGTATGTGAGATGGTACCTGTTTCTTTAAAGGTGGAGAGTATGGGGCCCTGAGGTGGTCCAGTCTAATTCCCATTGGCAATTAACCAGCGATCCTTCCAATGTTTATTAGACGAAGGATTCCCCTTTATCTTCGTTTGGTGTACCCAGGATGAATTTATAAACAGTATCATCCCAGGTACTAGCTGACACTCCTCCTGAGCGAATAAAGGTGTAACACCTCGTCGGAAGTTGAAGCAGGCCATCCTCTGCTAGCTTTGTTTGGTACCCAGGATGAATTTATAAATAGTATCATCCCAGGTACTGGCTTAATATCATCCCAAGTACTGGCTGACACTCTTCCTGAGAGCATAAAGGTGTAACACCTCGTCAGAAGTTGAAGCAGACCATCCTCCGTTAGCCTTCAGGACGAATAGGCTGCTCAATATTCTTCAGTTGTTCAGAGTGAGCTGGTACGGGAGGATCCCAAAATCTTTGAAGATCCGAACGAAGTAGCGTTACAGGAAAAGTCGAGCCCC
>JAVXUL010054991.1:0-10448 GCA_035590515.1 Trichilia minutiflora
ATACGACACTTGGACTCACCAGACTATACTATAACAAGACTACCTATACTTGGGTACATAATCTAATTGAGATCAGGCATTTTATTAGCATGATCAAAGGTCACATGCTAAGGACTCAAACGTTGCAATGGTACCATGGGATATAAGACAAAGAAGAGATGTAACTTTTTCCATGAATGGTGTCCAAACATAACCATGCAACGATCAAAGATAACTATTATTTTGAAAATTATAAATAAATAAAGAAGACAGAACATTCATTCATTAAAATCATTTTATTTACAAAGCCAATTCTAGAGAGAGAATTGTGCAAATTCTTTAATTTTCAAGTATATCATTCTGCCTTCAAGTTTTTAGAAGTCTCTGCATGCATCCACCAGTCTCACGACGATAATCATCACAATTCAATAATGATATCAGAGCTTGGTTTGTAGAGAGAGAAATTCAAAGAGCAGAATTATTTTTTTTCATTTTTCAATTAGTTTTGACATTCATTTGGAGTGTTATTGATCCAAACACACTCTACTCTTTGAGATGAATCTAACAATACCAATTTCATCGAAAATCGTAGTAAAAAATTGTCAAAAAATTCAAAAACTAGAAAACCTTGGTGCACGTGCACGTAGGTTGAAGACGAGTGAAGCCCATGCACTGGGAGCGTGCAGTACACGCATCGATCAATTAGTCGAAGCTCCAGTTCGATTCAGGTCAACTCTTATCCGATTCAGTTTAGTTTGATTCAATTTCATCTAGTCCAGTTTGGTTCGATTCAAAATGACTCAGACTCAATTTACGCAACTCAGTTCGATTCAATTCGGTTCACTCAAGACCTGGTTTAGTTTAAGCCAACTCGATCTAGCTCAGATTCGATTCATCAGATGGTCTGATCTAATCAGACCATCCGGCTCATGCCATTTCCAGTTCAATCGAATTGATAGAATCTATCCGACCCGATGCAAGGTCCAAACCAACTTCGATCAAGGAAAAATTTAGTCCCCCAAAGTTTTTCGGCAAGTCAGATTAATCTGTAATCTCAGAATTTTGATTTGAAGACTCAAAATTCAAAAATTTATGGGAGCACAAAAAAACAACATAAAAAAATACCAGTCTTGAACTACCTCAGTTTGCCAACATATAGAAGAGGATTAGTTTTACTATTTATGATTTATTTATACAAGAAATAAATGCTTTCAGATAAATTAGAGGACCAAGACCACTATGACTCACAAGGATACTTAAAGCTTCACAGACCATTTATACTCGACAGTTATTTAAAGAAAACCAAATTATTTCAGCTTCAGCGCAAAGTAAGGAGAAGAATCCTAAGAAGCCGTACTTACAATCACATATGAACAAATATAAGATTAGGTTATTATAACCTAATCCACTGTAAGTTAAAATTTACACAGCTTTATTTATTTATTTGTTTGTATTATTTTATACACACACATACATATATATATACATACATACATACAACTGTTGTATCACCGGATCCTCGACAGAGAAAATTGATGGCAGGATCCTTGGATATTGGGCTTCACCTCCAAGTCCCTATAAAATAATAACATATTAGGAGTAACACCAAGTGTGTTTTTTGACGGAGAAACTCCAATGCCTAAGTCAGTAAAAATGTAAAAGGAAAAGTAAATAATTTCGGTGAAAGAAAAAAAGAAAGACAGAAAACTTAGGTAAAATCTCCTTTTCCTGCTGATTTTGCCTCTTTATATAAGGCCCTTGGGACGTAAGTAAAGTGACTTGATATCGAAGAATGGGAATGATGGGACGCTTTATCTTAGGACAGTATGCCAATCGCTTTTTATTTAAGAGACGTGATGTCCATCAAGTCTACTACTGTCAGACTTTCTGAGATTTGATGGGAGATGGGACAAATATCTGAAATTCATCAAGACGACACTTCTTACTATAAGATCCTTGATCATTAATCATTCCCATTTTTGGTGATCTCCAAGGGCTGATGACGGGGTCAAGTTTTCCTGGGAGGTTGACAGGATTCTGAAAGGGGTAAGAGACAGTAATTCGAAAAGAGGCATCCAAAAAATCTTGAGAAACAGGTACTCAGGAATCTCGAGGGGTGTCAGTCAAGAATCCTAAGAGGTATTGGTTAGGAATCTTGGGTGGTGGACAGTCAGGGTTCCCGAGACGTGTTAGTCAAAAATTTTGAGAGGCATGAGTCAGGGGTCCTGGGTGGTGGGCAGTCAAGGTTCCTAAGAGGCGGGTGATCAAATGATACTATTACGAGAATTAGGGATAACAGATGTCTACCTGGGCATGCATGATTCAAATTTTTATCCAAATATCTAGTCCCCCAGTTTCTAGTGTTAGACTTGAAGGGCTCTCATCAAAAACTATTTGCTTGACTGGGTAGGTCTCAGTGGTCGGTCCGTCTTCGAAAGTTATGGCTTCTTGGGAATCTAAGGGAGGTGGAAGGCTATCAGGTGGCTGGGCGTGTCTCAGTTAGTTTGCCCTCACATTGATGATTTTTGATGACCTATCTTATCCCGACACCTTGATAGTCTCCTTCATTAAATAAGGACTGTCCAACTATCACCTCGAAAGTCCATTAGTCTGTGAACTATCACTGCTTTGAGTTTCATAATATTAAAGTCAAATTATCAGCGTCCACGTGTTATGCCATCAATGACTAGAGGTCGGATCACCCTCGAGCAACGAAGTCATTTATGGGATTTAGACAGGTGACAATCCCCTAGTCGTAGAAACCAACGGTTGAGATTTGGGGTCCTTGTTAGTATAAAAATCATCCTATCTCTCTCTCTTCTTCATTTTTGCCTCTCCGAGTTCTTGTTGCTGCTTTGTCGATACTTTGAAGATTCCTGCATTTTTCGTCTGAGTTCTCAATGTCGTTCTTCTTGTGTTTGCTTTTTTATTTTGCAAGTGCACTATTTTTCTTTGTTCTCCTTGCAAGCTTTGCTTCTCCTCATTTCATTTTTGTGACTTTATAAGGTATGGCTTTAGATTTTTACTATTTTTAAAGCCTTTATGTGAAGCTTGAAATCTAGAGAGGACGACTGATGCTCCTGTTCCGTCTTGATGGTTTGAGCAATTTTAGGAGTGTAGGTCGAAGTTTTTCAAGGAACCTGATTTTTGGGTTTTTTTTTGTTTCTTGTGAAGATTTAAGTTTTCGTGATGATTTTTTTGTGCAGGGTGAGGATCAAAAAATGGACAATTGAGGAAATCCGTTGGATGCTACTCAATCGGAGATGAAGTCTGTGCAAAACCTCTTATCTGGTCATGAAGGGGGTGAGAAAGATATAGGGGCTTCTAAGCAGGCAAGGGCGAGAGGCCCAAATAAGGCTGACTGGTACCCTTCTATAGTAACTGAGGCGGACCTTTACGTTTACAGGAGACTGTTCACAATTTCTGACCACGTGCAACTTAGGGTGCTGCGAACTCATGAGGTCTCAAGTGTCCTGACTCCTGGGAAAATGACTATGAATGAGGTGCACCTATTGATCAAGGCTCGACTCCCTCATAACGGTGCTTTATCAAGATCTTTGAAGCTTTCAGGATCCCACTATACCAGCTAACTTTGAATAGCTGGAGAATCCTGAGCGGCCTGTTCGTCCTAAAGGCTAAAGTGGGGTTATCTGCTCTCACTCCCAACGAGGTGCTACATCTCTACATGCTTAGAAAGAATGTCAGTCAGTATCCCGAGTGGTACTTTTTGCAAGTTCATCAGGGGTACCAGACAAAGATAAAAGGGAACCCTTCATCCAACAAAACTGGAGGGATCGCCGGTTCATTATCAGTGGGGATTGGATTGGACTGCCTCAGGACCCAATCTTTTCCACCTTCGAAGAGACAGATATCACCTTGAATATCTAGTCACTTCGTTGAGTAAATTACTTCAGCATTACTGATTACTGACCGATCTTCTAATACAGACTTGGGGAGAGACCAGTCCGATATCTTAACCAACATTGCGGGATTATTATTGAATTTGGCTGTCATGGATGTCAAGAAACTTTTGAGCGGGGAGAGCCTGGTAAATTCGTGGTTGGTGTCTTAGGTTGCAACAAGGAGTGAGTTCTCGAAAGCTTGGGCCGTTATAAGTGAAGGTAAGTCTTTCTCCTTGCTGGCTTTAACAAATTCCTGAGAAGTCATTTCTGATCAGGATCTTGGATCACTTGCAGCTGCTGGAATCGAAGGGTTCACATTGGATAGGAGACAAAGAGTGGTAGACATCTTGAAAGGGCTGCTTTTCAAAGGAGGACCCAAAATAGCCCGGGCCACCGATGTTCAGACTAAGGCCTCTGAAGACAAGGAAAAAGGGCCCATAAAGGAGAATCTCAAAAAGGCTCCCGAGAAGGGAGGCAAGAAAACCAAGCGCCCGAAGAAGAAGGGTATATTGATCCAAGAGTGAAATGAGGAGGAAAAAGAGAGACGTCTTTGGGGGGGGGGGCGATCCTCCTTAGGCCAGAGATAAAGGCAAAAGGACTATGATCAATGATCAGGCTGAGAGGAGGACAAAAAGGAGGATTAATCATCCTCATCCTCATCCTCTCCCATAAATAAGTACATAGATGAGGGTCTCCAGCTGAGAGAAGAGCGCTTTAGTTTCCCTGGCGACGGGATCGGGGGCGCAGAAAGCCCCTAGGCAGAGCCAAGGGGGTTAGCATGATTGGAAAAGAACAAAAAATTGAGACCAAGCCCTTGAAACTAGTTTAAATAATAACAAGATAGAGGCCAAAAAACGTCAGCTCGACTGACAAGAATATAAGTGACGTGCTCCCTCCAAAGGATGGGAACATGGAGCAAGATGAGCTTCAATGGGAGGATCTAACAGAGGGTAAGAAGGAGCATTTTGGTTACCTCCTTCAATTGTTAAACAGAACAAGGGAGGTTATCACTCGCCAGAGGGCCGAATCTATGTCAGACGCGTCTCTCTTACAAGCCTTGGATAGTCTGAGCATGTACGCTCACAGAGTAAGTCCTTACATCCCTGGTCTTTTGTATCTGATAAAGATCGTTCCATTTCCTACCTGAGATACTGACTTATCTAGTTCTCCTTATGCAGAATGCATTCCTATTAGATCTCTTCATGGAGGATTTTTAGAATGCAATAAAAGTTAGGGAGTGGGCATTCAATGCGGTCAAGAAACTAGAGAAACGGGCCCAGAAAAATTGAATGCCATTTATCAAGAGGCGAATCAAGAGAAGGCCAAATTAGAGGCTAGGGTCTCCACTCTAGAGGGCAAAAAGTCTCAGTGGGCTGAACAAAGGGAAAGCCTAACCTTCAGACTCTCGTCTATCAAGGCCCTAGCCCAAGCACTGTCAATAGATAATGACCGTCTTGAAGAGGAGAGAAAGAGCCTCACGGGCAAGTATAATCAGCTGACGGACCTTTATAGGTCACTTAAGTCATATGAGGAACGGTTGTAGGAGCAGTTGATCTCTAACTTCGATGAATGCAATACGATGTCAAAGGAGTGAAACTCTTTGAAGAAGAAGTTGAAGGAGGCGTAAGGGTCTTTGAAAGAGCTGAAAAAGGAGAAGGAAGGGGTTCTGGCTCAGTTGGACTCTTAGTATGACCAGGGGTGGATGATAGCCTGATCTAACGAGCCACCTCTTTCTTCAAAAATACTCCAACTTAGACCTTGGATCGCTGTTCAGTCAACTAGGTCAAGAGATTCTAGGGGCTTCAAGTTCACGTGCTTCAAATGCTCCTCCTGAAACCACAGAGCCAAATATTGACACGATTACAAATGAGGAGGAAAGGAAAAACGACCAGTGCCAATCAATTGAAGACTCTCCAGAGCCAAATATTGACCAGTGCCAAATACTGAGGCAGTCAGGGCACAGGGTCATCAGAAGCAAATGACAGGCGATCAAGATCCTCCTTTGATCCTTCAAGAGGAGCTAGCTCCCATGAAAATTTTCTCCAGTGAAGAAGAGGAAGACCTCTCCCTCAAATATCTCTGACCAGTCCTCCAGTATTTATTGGCCCTGTTTTTGTTGTTGTAACTATATAATCTTTTGTAATTAACCATCCAAGAGCAAATGTATACTAACACTTTTGTACTTGTATACTCAAAATGAATGAACAAAAATTTTATTTCATTCTTTCTTATTTACTTTAATTCTAGCCATGCATGAATTCCCTTTAAATTAAGTACTTGTGAAATAGAATACTCTGACTCGATAAGACATCGTTCAATCAGGATATAACCGGTAGTCTAAGGACTATTGGGCACGCTCAGAATCTAACTAGAAGACATGTCAGGAAAAGGTTCCTGGCTAGTGCCATTCTTGTTGCTCAACTAGTGTGAAGAGATTTCAATTTCAACACTAAGAGATAACATCAATACGGGCTAGAGCTTAGCATCCCTAGTTGAGTAAAGCCAACTGTAACACTAGGAGTAAAGATGGACGCGGGTCAGGGCTTAGGATACCCAGCCCCATACCAAGTCTTAGGCTCTCAATCTGTATGACACAGTACGGAGGCCTACACAATCTAAGACGGGTCAAGAACTCGAATTAGTATTAGGGAATTTTAAAGCTTAAAGCCAATCATAACACTAAGAGTAAAGGTGGATGCGGGTCAGAGCTTAGGATGCCCAATTCCATGCCAGGTGTTAGGCTCTCAATCTATTTGACACGATACAGGGGCTTATACGGTCTAACACGAATCAAGAACTCAGACTAGTGTTAGGAGATTTTATAGTTTAAAACCAACCGTAACATTAGGAGTAAAGATGGATGCAAGTAATGGCTTAGGATATTTAGTCCCGTGCTAGGTCGTAGGCTCTCAGTCTGTCTAACACGATACGGGGGCTTACATGGCCTAACGCGGATCAAGGATTCGGACTAGTGTTAGAAAATTTTAGGACTTAAAGCCAATCGTAACACTAGGAGTAAAGGTAGACATGAGTCAGGGCTTAGGATGCCCGATCCTATACTAGGTTTTAAGCTCTCAGTCTACTTGACACGGTGCGGGGGCTTAAATGACCTAACATAAATCAAGGACTGGAACTAGTATTTGGGAATTTTAGGGCATAAAGTTAGCTATAACACTAGGAGTAAAGGTGGATGCGGGTTAGGGCTTAGGATGTCCGATCTCGTACTAGGTCTTAATCTCTCAATCTGTCTGACATGAAACAAAGGCTCACATAGCCTAATGTAGATCAAAGACTTATACTAGTGTTAGGGGATTTTAGGGCTTAAAAGCCAATTGTAACACTAGGAGTAAAGGTGAACATGGGTCAGATCTTAGGATGCCCGATCCCGTGCCAAGTCTTAGGCTCTCAGTCTGTCTGATCTGATACGGGGACTTATACGACCTGACGCAGGTCAAGAACTCAGACTAGTGTTAGGAGATTTTATGATTTAAAATCAACCGTAACACTAGGAGTAAAGATGGGGTGGATCAGGCCTTAGGATGTCCGACCCCGTGCCAGATCTTAGGCTATCAATCTGTCTGACACGATACGGGAGCTCTCAGTCTGTCTAACACAGTGCAAGGGCTTCCACGGCCTAATACGGATCAAGGACTTGGACTAGTGTTAAAAAATTTTAGGGCTTAAAGCCAATCATAACACTAGGAGTAAAGGTAGACACGATTCAGAGCTTAGGATGCCCAGTCCCGTGTCAGGTCTTAGGCGCTCAGTCTGCCTAACATGGTGCGAGTGCTTGTACAATCTAACATGAGTCAAGGACTCAAACTAGTGTTAGAAGATTTTATGGTTTAAAATCAACCGTAACACTAGGAGTAAAGATGGATGTGGGTTCAGGACTTAGGATGTTCGATCCCGTGTCAGGTCTTAGGATCTCAGTCTGTCTAACATGATACGAGGGCTTACACGGTCTAATGCGGATCAAAGACTCAGACTAGTGTTAGAAAATTTTAGGGCTTAAAGCCAACCATAACACTAGGAGTAAAGGTAGACACGAGTCAGGACTTAGGATGCCCTATCCCGTACCAAGTCTTAAGCTCTCAGTCTGCCTGACATGGTGCAAGGGCTTACACAGCCTAATGCAGATCAAGAACTGGGACTAGTGTTAGGGGATTTTAGGGCTTAAAGTTAACTGTAACACTAGAAGTAAAGGTGGATGTGGGTCAGGGCTTAGGATGCCCGATCCCGTACCAAATCTTAAGCTCTCAGTCTGTTTGACATAATATAAGGGCTTACAGGGCCTAACGCTGATCAAGGACTTAGACTAGTGTTAGAAGATTTTAAGGCTTAAAAACCAATCGTAACATTAGAAGTAAAGATGGACACAGGTCAGAGCTTAGGATGCTCGACCTTATGCCAGATCTTAGGCTCTCAGTTTGTCTGACACAGTGCGGGGACTTATATAGCCTAACGCAGGTTAAGGACTCGGAATAATGTTAGGGAATTTTAGGGTTTAAAGCTAATCGTAATGCTAGGAGTAAAGGTGGATATGGGTCAAGGCTTAGGATGCCCGTCCCCATGCCAGATTTTAGGCTTCAGTCTATCTGACACAATGCAAAGACTTACACGGCCTAACGTGGGTCAAACACTCGGACTAGTATTAGAGAATTTTAAGGCTTAAAGCTAACCATAACACTAGAAGTAAAGGTGAATACGGGTCAGGGCTTAGGATACCCGATCTCGTACCAAGTCTTAAGCTCTCAATCTGTCTGACACGGTGCAGAGACTTACACGACTTAACCCATATCAAAGACTTGGACTAGTGTTAGGAGATTTTAGGGCTTAAAGCTAACCGTAATACTAGGAGTAAAGGTGGATGCGGGTCAGAACTTAGGATGCCTAATCCTGAGCTAGATTTTAGGCTTTCAGTCTGTTTGACACGGTGCGAGAACTTATATAGCCTAACATGGGTCAAAGACTCAGACTAGTGTTAGAGAATTTTAGAGCTTAAAGTTAATTGTAACACTAGGAGTAAAGGTGAATGCGGGACACAGCTTAAGATGCCTGACCCTATGTCAGATCTTAGGCTCTTAGTCTATCTGACACGATGCGGGGGCTTACACAGCCTAACACGGGTCAAAGACTCAGACTAGTGTTAAGGGATTTTAGAACTTAAAAACCAATCGTAACACTAGAAGTAAAGATAGACAAGAGCTAGGACTTAGGCTACCGATCTTGTGTCAGATTTTAGGCTCTCAATCTGTTTGACTCAGTGCAGAGGCTTATACAGCCTAACGCGGATCAAGCACTCGGACTAGTGTTAAAAAACTTTAGGACTTAAAGCCAATCATACCACTAGGAATAAAGGTGGACACGAGTCAAGGCTTAGGATGCTTGGTCCCATGCCAAGTCTTAGGCTCTCAATCTATCTAATACGGTGCGGGGGCTTAAATGGTCTAACGCGGGTTAAAGAATTGGACTAGTGTTAGGGGATCTTATGGTTTAAAAGCCGACTATAACACTAGAAGTAAAGATGGACGCCGGTCAGGGCTTAGGATGCCCGATCCCGTGGCAGATCTTAGGCTCTCAGTCTATCTGACACGGTGCAGGGGCTTATACAACCTAACGTAGGTCAAGGACTCGAACTAGTATTAGGGGATTTTAAGGTTTAAAAGCCAACTGTAATACTAAGAGTAAATATGGACGTGGGTCAGAGCTTAAGATGCCCGGTCCCATGTCAGGTCTTAAGCTCTCAGTCTATCAGACATGGTACAAGGGCTTACACGACCTAACGTGGGTCAAGAACTCGAACTAGTGTTAAAAGATTTTAGGACTTAAAAGCTAACCGTAACACTAGAAGATGCCCAGTCCTGTGTTAGGTCTTAAGCTCTTAGTCTATCTGACATGGTGCAGAGGTTTATATAACCTAACGCAGGTCAAAGACTTATACTCAAAGAGATACTGTACAATACTTCTTTACTTATAAAATACACAAAGTCTTTTTATCAAATGTTTGAGTACATTACAAATGAAGTGTCCTGAGAAGAGACTCATCTCAGGGGTAATATTTTTTCAGCATCTCAACATTCTATGACTTATTCAAGATACTATCGTCTGGACTTATCATAAGTCATTCAGGATGGCTTGCTGCCTCTTAGTGTTAAAGACTCTTCTATTCTATCGAACTAGCTTGTGGGTAGGATTGACGACCAATCAGTGGGTCATAACTCCTGTATTTATCCCTGGTATGTCCTCATAACTCCAAGCGAATATATCTTTGTATCATTCTAAGGTTGCAATCGTGGCCTACTTCGGGTCAGGGGTTAGATGACTACCCATTCAGATTATTTTATCCGGGTACCGTCCATCAATCACCATATTTTTTAGGATCTCCGCTGGTTCCAAAATCGAACCTCGAGGTATTCCTCATTTTATAGTATTATTAGGGGAGAAAAATGTCGCATATACATTAATCATCTCAGTATCTATAGAAGCTGGTGATGAGTACATAAAAGTGTATGTGTATTAAGGGTTAAATTTATCATTTTACACTTAAAGTATGATTATCTCTCT
>JAVXUL010055002.1:0-10448 GCA_035590515.1 Trichilia minutiflora
ACCAATTTATTACACTAGTAAATCTTTGTTGATGTCGAGACCAGATATACTCTAATAGAAAAACTTGTTCTCTTACTTTTTATAGCAGCCAGAAAACTATGCCCTTATTTCTAGGCACATCAAATAATGGTGATGATAGATCAACCCTTAAGACAAATTCTTCATAAACCAGATTTGTCAGGAAGGTTAGTAAAGTGGTCTGTCGAGCTCAGTAAGTATGACATAGACTACAAACCTCAAAAAGCTATTAAAGGGCAGGCTTTGGTAGATTTTATTGCTGAATGAACGATCTCTAAACAATTGGTAATATTACATGTTTCATATACTAGGAACATCCGAGACGAGAACAACAGGTCTTACTCTGTGCTCTTAGAGGATATATGGCAGTTGTATGTTGATGGAGCTTCAAATATTCAAGGAGGTGGAGCCGGAGTAATCTTGAAGAAACCAGATGGAGAAGAAATCATGTTTTCCTTACGGTTTAGTTTTCAGGTAACCAACAACGAGGCAGAATACGAGGCACTAAATACTAGAATCAAATTAGCTCAAACTTTGGGAGCTCTCAATTTGAACATAAATAGTGACTTACAGTTAATTACCAACCAAATTAATAGGCAATTTCAGGTCCAAGAGGACAACATGCAAGCTCCGACCTCATTTCCAATTGAAGCCCTTCTAAAGAAAAGTATAGAGTTGAAGGAAGATTTTGTTGCTAACATGCAAGAGATTCCTGAGCTGAATGGATGAAAGAGTTAAAGTCTTATATTCAGCATGGGGAGCTGCCAACTGACAAAAATGAAGCCAAAAAAATAAAAAGCAGATCAGCCAAGTACGTTGTTATTGATAATGTACTTTATAAATGTGGTTTTAGTCTGCCATATTTGAAATGCCTAAGACCAGATGAGGCTGATAAAATCCTTGAAGAGATTCATTATGGAGTATGCAGAAGTCACAGAGGGGCTCGTTCCTTAATGTATAAGAATATCTGGTAAGGATATTATTGGCCCACAATCTCGCAGGATGCTTTCAGAGCGATTAAGTCTTGCCATTAGTGTCAAATTCATGAAGATATTTTGAGACATCCCCAGAGGAACTGATTTGCCTCTCAAGTTCTTGGCCCTTTTCTCAATGAGGTTTGGATCTGATTAGACCCCTTCTGATCACCCGAGCCAACATCAAGTATGCCATTGTAGCAATAGATTACTTCATAAAGTGGGTGGAGACAAAACCACTTTCTAATATAACAGAGAAAAAAATTACAGCTTCATCAAGCAAAGTATCATTTATAACTTCAGAGTCCCACAAATACTTGTGGTTGACAATAAGAAGTAGTTCGATAATGCTAAGTTCAGGGAATTCTGCTCGAATTTTTGTATTGACTTAAAATTTGCTACTCCAACACACCCACAGGCCAATATATAGGTGGAAGCTGCCAATAAAGTAGTAAAGAAGGCACTCAAGAAGAAGCTCAGATTATATAAGGGAGCTTGGATTGATAAGCTACCCGAGGTGCTTTGGGCTTACAAGATCACTCCTAGAACAAAAAATAGAGGAATCTCCCTTTTTGTTAGTATTTAGGTGTGAAACTATGATCCCAATAGAGAATGATATTCCCACCTTCCGAGTGCGAGACTATGATAGAGAAAAGAACGAAAGCAGTCGAAGATTAGAGTTGGATTTACGGGAAGAAAAGAGAGATGAAACAGTAATTCGGGTAGCCGCTCACCAACAAAAGGTGACCTGATATTATAATCAAAAAGTTAGATGCAGAATCTTTCAGAGGGGGGATTTGGTCCTTCGACGTGTGACTTTCAACACTAAGCTTCCTGGTGAAGGAGTATTTGGAGCAAATTGGGAAGGACCCTACAAAGTCATTTAAATACTTAGACTATGGTCTACAAATTGGAAACCACGAATGGCATTCCAATTAAAAAATTGTGGAATACGGATAGATTGAAGTTGTATTACCTATAATCTAACCCTCTTGGCATAATTCTCTCGAGCCTGTAACTAGCGTCTCAAAATACTCATCTTGTGGAAAACTTAAATGGTGCTTCTCTCTTTAGTATTTCTAACAGATCTGATTTTCATCTTAAGGTCAACTGAATTCTTGAAGACCTTATGCCAACGAGACCATGTCGTCTCCATGCTAAGGTTATTCTACAGTTCACGGAACCATGCCATTCCAAGGCCACATGGATCATGTCGTCCAAGGCCAGTTAATGAGGCTAAGCTATCCCTGAGAAGACCTTATGCCAATGAGACCACGTTGTCTCTATACTAAGGCTATTTTACAGTTCCCAGAACCACGTCGTTCTGATGCTATATGAATCACGTCGTTTGAGGCTAGTTAATAGGGATAAGCTATCCCCGAGAAGACTTTACACCAATAAGATCACGTCGTCTCTATGCTAAAACTATTTTACAGTTCACAAAACCATGTCATTCTGAGGCCACATAGACCACGTTGTCCGAGGCCAGCTAATGGGATTAAGTTACCCCCGAGGAGACCTTATGCCAATGAGACCACGTCGTTTTCAGGCTAAGGATGTATGCAGCTTAAAGAACAATAGTGTTATAAGATTTATATGGGATCACGTCATCCCCAACCTTATTCATGCACATGACCTCATCTTTATGACCTGAGATCGTGTAGTACTTACGGTTTGTTTTTATTTTTCACTATCTTTTGAATCAAGTCATTAAATGAATGAAGCCTGTTAATCTTCTCTAATTGTATTTACAACTCATTTCAAAGATTAAAAGATCCATATTTTAGACAGCATATCTTATCTTTTGTGATGAGCCAATTTTTTACCTCTAACTTAGTTGCATACTACCCAACACAGTCTGATACTTGATAAGATTTTTTAAGTAATTCACTTAGATATTCATATTGAACTACTTTCTTATTTGAGAAAATTTTTTCTGAGTTACTTATTCATATGAGTGTTTTATTAAAATAACTTCTTATTCTAGTATGATTTGAAGTTTATACAAATGATTAACATTAATTGATTTAAGTTGTTTATATGAGTAATTACTGATAATTGATTGGTTTGACATTTTCTAAGTACAAGCATATCTGTCAAGAGATGAATTCTATCTGAGCAAATAGCAAATTATACAAAATGATGTCATTATCATTCAACTTATACAGACCCAAAAACTTATCAATACTACAAGCATCCTTGAGCCTAATCTTCTTTGTTTATCACCTCTGGGATCTTGGATGATTTAGGCTGCGGGTCACCTGTGAGGTCTGCAATCAGGTTGTCAGGGGGTGGCAGTGTTGACGGAGAAGGATCGACGTAAAGAATCTCAATCGGAGGGTCAGGAGATGGAATTTCATTATTAGTTTCAGGAGCAGTATCCAAGGTAAACTTTCCCTCTGGTACTTTCACATCAGAAACTTCGAATTATGGCATTTCTCTCCCGAGAGCTTCATAAAGTCACCCGAGGTTGAGGTGTGGATAATGTCCCATAAATGTAAGACAATTCAGATCGATTACTCGATCCATTTTCTCTACACCTTTAGCCTCGATGGCTACTGTGGCCTCTCTTGCCTTTTCTATTACTGCCTGTGCCCTTGCTGTGGCATCTTAGGCTTTCCTAATCTCGGCAACTGCTTTCTTCCTATACATTTCTAATTTTGACTCCTTCTGAGATAGCCTTGATTTCAAGTTAGCATTCTCAAGGCCAATGCTGGATTGTTCTGATTCTAAGGCTGCCACTCGAATTTTCAATTCTTTCTTTTCCTTAGCCCATGTGGCTTCCTTCTCCTCAAATTGGGTCTTCTCTATAGCCAGGGTTGCCTGAGTCTCCTTTAAAGATTTATTGACAAAGGCATTATCATCTTCAAGTTTTTTCATTCTGCTCATGTCATCCTTCCAAGCCTCTAGTTGGGTTTTCATCACTTGGACCGCCTGAAATTAAAATGATCATTAGTAAAATAAAAGATAAATATCTCTGTAAAGGAAAGGATGAGGCTTAACCTTATTTCCCATTTATACATGAACTCTATATACTCTGCATCTTCCCAATTCTCCATTCTTTTGGTCACCCCTGGGGACAGATTTCTTCCTATATCACTGATCAGCCCTAGAATGTGACCATCCTAGGGCCTCTTCGCCTTGCTGAGATCATCCAGTCGGATCTCTAGTATGTTGGCTAGTTTAAAAAAACTGTCAGATGGAGTTTTGGCAAGATCAATACCCTCGGTTCTAGCCTTCTTTGGGGCCTTTTTGGAGACAACCTCTTCAGTCATGACTCCCTTTCCTTCATCTTTCATCACTGATGATATGGGAAGAGTCTCAGAATCTGACTCTAAGACTATCACTGGTCCCTGATTCTTTCTCATAAGGCAGCTAGTTTTTGGTTGATGTATCCCAGGGGGTAACTGCTTGGAAGTGTCAACCTGTTTTTTTTTTTTTTATTTGTGGGCCTCAGCTGTTATCTTCTGAGGATGTTTGGATGTCAAAGACTTCTTTTTGCCTGCCAACTCTATCAGGGAAGCTAAGGTATTTTTGGGGTTATCTTTGGAGGCCATTGATTCTAAAAGAAAGATAACGTAAACAGATCAGTAACATTTAAGAGTAACAAAAAGTAGTTAATCATGAGACAATATCTTATCAAATACACACCAAAAGGGGGATATTTAATCTAGGCAAATGCTCTCTTCTGTATATTTATATAATCTTTACTCGGGCATGTTTTCACTAAGGCCGAGGCGAATAACTTTATATCGGATAATAGAGATCTGTGGTCAAAAGACTGAGACCTTGCCTGTCTAATTACCTCCAAACTTTGAGAGCTTATATTAGCATGCCCCTTCCCCCCCCCCCCATACTAGAGCCTCACAGAAAGACCTCGTAACTTTATTACGGGGCTTGAAATTCCAATTTTTGCCCACAAAAAATCACTTAATTTTTCAATCTTTATTACAGGTCGGGTTTTCTTTTATAGGCTTTCGTTTTCGAGGTCTAACCTGTAAATAATACCACCCTGAATTTCTCTTGGGATTTCTTTTCAAGACAAACAGATGTATTATTTCTTCTAAGGAAGGGGGAGAATCGCTGAGTTCACTCCAAAGTACAAACAGACCTGGCAGTGTCCTCCAACTGTTCAGGTTGAGCTGGTAGGGAGCCATCCTAAAGGCACTAAAAAGGTTGGAGAAATATGGCTGTAGGGGTAACCTAGCTCCTTGAAAGAATAATTCCTCATCAAAGGTTATTTCTCCTTCAGGGGGGGTACTGGGTCTCTCATTCACCTTGGGGGCTCTGAGGTATATGTCTTCAGGAATACCGAAGCATATAGTATAAGCTTCTAGATTTGTCTTAAGAATAGTAGAGATAAACCAGTCATGGTCATATGGAGACCGAGCTTTGGACAATGGTGGAGGGTTATACACCAATACCAATTCCCTTCCTGAGTTGTCTCCCCCAATAACAGCCCCAGGTGAAGTAGAAGAGCTAGAACGAAAAGCCATTTATGCCTAGAAAATAAAATAAAAGCTTATTAATGCTGTTTGGGGATCATTGACAACTTAAGAGTTTTCTATTCCTACCAAGAACACCGTATCCTATTAAGTCTGAGATGAGACATCATCTAAGTCTTTATTTTAAATATGTTCCTAATGTTTTTGATCTAATAAATTCTCTTTTATAGGTTCTGAATATCTATAAGAGCTCAGTCAGCCATTCTAACAAGTTTTTTTTACAGACATCCTACCCTATCAAGATACACAAAAAATAAACACAGAAATTGTAAAAAAAATGAATAGACAGGAATACGTAAGAGAACTCACCAAATGTCTGAAGGAAGAACTTAAAAGAGAAGATTATGAAGGTTGATTGAAGACTACGATTGAACGTTCATTGAAAAATTATCAGAAAGCTCTCACAGCAGTATGCACAGATAGAAAGATAAAAGGAAGAAAAACGGAACTCTATGAAAAGGTTGATATTTATAGAAAAGAGGGGAGACTAGAAAGAAACTCTACGCCCCCCCGCCTCCCCCCATTCTGAATGCAATGGATAGAGAAGCACCACGTCATCTGATTTGAAGTGCCAAAAGTCACATCTTTTTAAAATTTTAAACTCTGGTGGGATCTACTTCTAAGAGACATCATTAAGGCTTGACTTTCTTGGTCATTCAGTTAATGGGGAGGTGCCACGTGGATGACAGTTATGTTACCAAAAAAGTAACCCCGTGGCAGCTATGTAGCATTCATTAAGTTTTAATTTAAAATTTTTTAAATTAAAAACTAGGAGACTTAATGTTTGGATATTTTCATCAAAGCCCGGTCCAGAGGCCCAAGCCTGTCATATGGACCTAAGTCTTACTGCCAATCCTTCAATACAACAGTGTGCCGAGACCTTCATTACAGCGATGTTCTGAGACCTTTATTAGTAGAGGTTAGAAATTATAGAACCTACCCTAATTACTTATCCGAGACCAAGAATTCAGATAGTCTTCTTTGGCATACGCCGCCAACATACGCTCGGGAAAAATTATCTCCAAATATCTAACCAAGACCGTTCTCGGAGTCTTGATTACAAACTTATTGTATATGGAATTACAGTTTCGGGAGTACTTGAGGTATTCATTCCACATCTACTGCATATGAGATCGGAGTCTCGGGAGCACTCGTAAAAGACCACAGCATCCGTGACACTAGTATATGATATCATCAAAGACCTGACATATTTCCAATAGGGTAATTAGGCTCGGAGTCTCGGGGAATCAAGCATCTGACCTTATGGTTTTCCAGAATATTTCCCAAATAAATGTGGCATGGTACGACTCCCACAGTTGTCATATCCCATGATTCCCACGACAACCTTTTAGAGCACGCCACTCAGAAAATGACACGTGTCGATAAATTAGAAAATTCATGATTGCTTCATAATAGAATCTGGGAATAACGCGGAGGTACATAACATTTTACAGAGAATATTCACGTATACCTATTGAACAAAAATTAAAAAATAATCTTTAATTTGTGCACTCTTAATATTATTCAAAATATATTTAATTAATTTGTTTACGATGTATGTTAATTTTTCTTTTTAATCATGGAATTGTAGTTTTGGATATTAATTAGTTGTACCTTGGATAGGTGAGAAATTTGGAACTGTTGCTTCCGTTAACAATGGCATTGAACTTATTGTGAAAATAAGATAGACGACAAGCAGAGAATAGAGAGTTGCAGTATTATTATTCCCATTATACCTTGACATTCTAATAACCAAACAAAATTTTCAGAATAAAATTATATTTGGTTATTCCTTGAGAAACGTTCAACTAGGAATCTTTTTAAACACTATTATCGGAATGAGGGATGACGTATTATAGACAGTTAACACTTCCAATCAAGGTTATTAAAATCGCGATTTTATTTAAAATCGTTTTCTATTTAAAAAACGGAATGTAAAAACGGAGTTTTTGATAACACCTAAATAATAAAAAATTTAAGATATTTTTATAAATTAATAAAATTAAAGGATTAAAATATAAATTTTACTAGCTTGTAAAAATCGCATCGTTATCCTTCAAAGTGGCAACATCCTAATCGTTTACAAATCTCTTCGTCCAAAACCGAATTTTATAAGAACCAGAAGCAAAACAGTAAACACTAGCATGAATGAGTGATTACAACAAGAGGGTACAGGATAAAAGTTGTGTACGTAAATACAGTAGATAATTACTAAAAATAACGTGAGGTGCGTCAAATCAAAGTGAATCTTGTAATATAATAATTAATTAATCAAATTATTAAAATAAATAAATAAATAAACAAGAAGAGAGTGATAGTGAAAGTAGTAGTAGACGTAAACGCCAGAGAAGAGAAGAGGCGCGGGTGGTTGTAGTTTTGTTTCTGATCCTCTCTGGCTTTCTCTTCACTCCTATCATTTTTTATCTTTCTATCAAATTCATATTTTCTTTAGACCTCATATTTTCTCTCTCTCTCTTTCCTTCTCCCTCTCCTTTCTCTTTTCTCTCTCTTTCTTTCCATTCTTAGCTATGGCTTTGCAATCATCAATCTCTTCCGTTCCTCATCTCATCATAGCTATAAAATTGAGTTCAGTTCTTTCATCCAATAAAAATTTGTTCTCTGTTAATTTTGTAAGATTGTATTGTAAATCAAAGAGAACAAGAAGGATAATAGGAACAAAGTGCGTGTTAGGTAATTTTTTATTTTTATAATATAAAATCGTAAAAACGCAATTTCTTCGATTTTAAATATAAAAACCGAGTTTTTAACGATTTTGACTCAATTCCAATTTTGTTAAAATCAAACATGTTTTTCTTGTTAAAATCACGATTTTAACGATTTTACGAGTCAAAATCGTGATTTTGATAACATTGCTTTCAATCACTGATTTGGAAAGTACAAAGAAAGAATCAAGTATTCAACTTTTGAATGCTTAAGTCCACAAAGAAATTGCAACTTTCCCCTGTATTGCCCAACTCTCACGCATTTCCCATCCAATCAGCTTCTGGGATATTTATTACTGCATTAATGGCATCTCGTCATATTTTCCAGCTTAGCTTCGTTTTTTCTTTTCTTATGTCTCCAAAATATGAAAGAGGTGGAAGTTTCAGTTGATACAACCATACAAACGAGAAACAAACCTTGACCTTGGATTAATTGTAAGAATTTTAAGAAAACAAAATTAAGTAGGATAAATATTTTTATGGATATCAAAAGAAAAACTGTCATGCCTAATAAGTGTTTGGCTGGGTATAACTGAAAAGTGAGAAATTCTTTTACAAAAGCAAATTTTATTTCGTTATTCTTTTACAGAAGCATCCAACTGGTTTAAATACAAGGGCTGCAACCAGAGATCATGATGTGCTATAGGCCGTAACACTTACAATCAACGACTGAAAAAACAAGAAAGTCAAGTATTCAACCTTTAAATTTTCCAAGTCAAAAATAGAAATTGCAGTTCACATTGACAAACATGTTCATTCATGAAAACATAAACATCCCTTTTTTAATTAAAAAATTAATTTTCAAACCAGCTGGATAGCTCCATTATTCAATTATGAGTTTATAAAGAAAAAGAAAATATATAGGGTTACAAGGCTGAGTCCAGCAATATATTTAAAAAATATTTTCAAAAAATAATAAATATATATTCCTTGATGCGTTTGGCATATAATGAGATACAAAATCAGATGGTAGCCGAGCCAGCTAATTTTATAAATGTACTTTTATATATATATATTGAATTTATAAATGATCTCTATAATTTTTAAAAATTTTGGGACAGAGGTCATGAAATATTTTAATGAATTATGTTTTCGTAATTCTCAGTTTTTTCTTACGTTTTTGGATATTTAAATTTTATTTAAATTTTCACAAACAAAGAAATCAAATCTTAAAATTAAATAAAGAGCTATTAGCGGCAAATATAGTATGGTTATGTTTCCATGCAGTTTATGAAATAATTTGTTGGAGTAATTATTATATTAAGAAAATCATTTTATTTTTTATTTTTAACTTCAAATTACGTAGGATAAATATTTTTATGGGTATCAAAAGAAAAACTGTCATACATAATAAAAAAATATAATTAAAGACTTTTTGGATATTTTTAAGGGTATATAAAGTAAAATTTTTTTTTTATTCTTTTTAATGAATGTGTTGAATTAAGAGATTTTCCAAATAAAAATTAGGATGTAAATAAACGCATTTTTCAACAATTAGATTCTAGTAAGGTCGAAATTGATAAAGTTTCGTGTGAGAGACTTTTAATTGTAAGTATATGTCTGTCGCATATATTGGACTAAATTCCGTAAGAAAAACGAAGCTAAAAAAGTGTGTTTGCCTGAGTATAACCGAGAAGTGAGAAATTCTTGTTTTCTGTCAATATACAACAAAATATCATGAAGAGCTATAAGTTCTCAAGAGTTGGATTAGATAGTTTACAATAGTTTGAACGACTTATTTTCAATATGTTACATCCATTCATAAATTATTTTCTTTTATAAATTATGGGAGTTTGCATACAAACTACAAATTTCTGAAATTTTAATGCTTTGGAAAACGAAAAATAAAAAAAAAGGTTCATAATTGGTGGGCAAAAGTTATATTTATCTAATACATGTTCATTATCATTCAACTGAGGAAGGCAAGTGCTTGAGCTTCATTGACCTGCACCAGGTCTGCTGGCCGGCATCGGAGGACTTGGACTCCAAGGACCTTTTGACAAACTCTGGTGGAGTATTAACCCTTCTTCAATACTTCGATGCACTATACTTTCAGCCATGAAAACAGCCAAAAGAAACATCGAAATAGCGAAAAGGATAAATTTCTTATTTGTTCTAAGCAATTTTCTATTAATCTTAGCAAGTGGGATGTTTAATCATGGAATTGTAGTTTTGGATATTAATTAGTTGTACCTTGGATAGGTGAGAAATTTGGAACTGTTGCTTCC
>JAVXUL010055013.1:0-10447 GCA_035590515.1 Trichilia minutiflora
GCCACATTCACATGTATACATAATATTGGCCTCCGGCCTCACATCTCAATATTAATACATACAATAGGCCTCCGGCCATATATGTCAATATCAATACATACAATAGGCCTCTGGCCTCACATTCATGGTAATGCAGATTTCACCATAACCTATCTCTATCACAAACAAAGGGCCATCCCGGCCACCACACAACATACATCCAACGTCTCTTCATTTCAATTGATCATACATATCCATATGCTATCCTCTAACATTTTATTCATTCATAGATAGCAATAAATGAGGCAAAGGGAAAGAAGGTGTCCACTCACAGCCCTGGGGTGGGAAACCACCCTCTCGGTATCCTCCTCGTGATGGAGATCCTCCCGTCTCGGCTGTCGCTCCTGGATACACATACAAACACATATCACAAAGTGCGTGTATGATACAATGTATGCTCATGCAACTTTCGTATCTCTCTCTCTCTCTCTACCCTCTCTCTTTCTAAAACAAGCTGTCCTCACGTAAACCTCGCTCTAAATATACATTTCTCATCAATAACACCATAAACTTCTCAAGATCTCTAATTTATCGATACCTACGACAAATTAGAAAACCCCCAATTTCTAGGGTTTTGTGAACAGTAATCCTAAAACCTAATCTTGCAATTCATGCGCATCAAAGGTTTAAAATAGAGAAATGAGCTAAGGGATGAACTTACCCAAGATGGAAGAAGTATTATGAGTTCCTCTTTGCTCGATTCTCTTACTCGGCTACTGTTTATTGTCACCCTTTACTTCATGATTCCTCGCGAACCATCGTATGAAACTCCGATCAGAGGGGATTTTTGGGTTTTGGTGTGGATTCTCAATTCATAGGAACTGGAATGGTGAAGTTTCGTGGAGAAATGTAGGAGATTAGTTCACTGGTGATTGAGAAAGTTTTCTACTATTTCTGGTAGAGAGAGAAGCCAAAAATTCAAAAATTGGGAAAGACAACCTGTCCCCAAGCATATATGCTGTAAAATCCTCAAAGGTGTCGATATGTTTCAAGACGTATCGATACCTTTGGCCTTTTTCTCACAACGTGTCAATACGTTTGCCTCAATGTATCGACACCTTTGGTTAGAACACTGTTCACAAACTTACAGGGTGTAGATACCTTCCTTAACGTATCGACACCTTTCGTCGCAAACGGGTTTCATCTTCGTCACCAACGTATCGATACGTTGGGCACTGTTCATTGTTCATCATACCTTCAAGGTGTCGATACCATAGGTCCCAACATTAAACGTATCGATACATTCCTCAAAGGTGTCCATACCCTTGGCCTCAACCTCAACGTATCGATACGTTTCCCCAAATGTATCAATACCTTTACTTCTGGTCCTCCGTTCGAGGACTACCACTTCAATTGGCTATAACTTTCAGCTCGGATATCCGCTTGGAACCCATAATATATCAATACGAAGCTCTCACCGGGCTATACAAAATGACAAAGAACTTTTTCTCAATTAAAGATGATTTTAAGGTCAAAAATCTAGATCTTTCTCATAAACTCATATCCTACACCATAATCTTATTCAAGATATCTTCTTCAAGTTCTATACCCTCTTGTGCACAATTTAACCACGAAGATATGCACGAACACTCTTGAAGGATTTACTATTATACCCATAATGCTAAGGGACGGGTTTCACATTGAAAACACTTATCAAAGCTTGCAGTTGGTCTCATAGCTGTTCAGATCTCTTTCTAAGTATCTTAAATCACCTCTCAATTAATCAAAATGATAAAATTTTGATAGAGATATGGGAGAAGGAAGTGGAACGCAACCATGGAAGGAAAAACCCAAAAATTGCTTTCTTATTTTTCATATATCTTAATAAAATAAAATAATAATTATCCTTTTACATTTGTCTAATTTAATGAACCATTAATGAAATTAAATACTTGGATTTAAGGTTGCCAAATGGATGGATGAGATTTAGCCACATTTAATATGTATCCACCATCCATTTATCACTAAGGTGTAAAGCCAAGAATTAGCCACTTGTCAACATTTCATTTGCTAAGATAAAATATTAACATACATCACTCATTCTATCACCAAGCTTAGGTTAACCAATCAAATTACCTTAGCTTAGTATATTAGAGTAATATATAAAATAAACAGAGAAAAACTAAGCCAATTGTGGGCAAGACTCAATAGGCTCAACGTAAAGCCGACAATAGATAACATAATCAAATTAAACTTCTTTAATTCTTTTTATATCTAAAATTAACATTTTTAATTATTTTATTTAAGTAATCTTTAAAAAGATTAATTAAATATGTCCACAAACCAATATTGACCTCTAACTATGTAATATGGCTCCCAAATTACAATAAAGTACAAAGCTTTGACAATGAGCCTTTTCGTCATCAGTTACTATGTAATTCAATCCTTCTGTCACACAATAATCTAATTGGATTAAGGGTATACTATAATTGTCAAACTCTTTTAAATTCAATACTCTATATAATAAATAATAGATAACAACTATATTGTGTATATCCATTGAGAATACACTTCTCAATCGTACACAATATGTAACCCATACCAAGGATTTTGCGAGTCAAATCTGAATTATTTACATAGAGCATTCTTCCTCAAATACTAAGGCTGATAGATCCTTTCTCGAACATTCATATAACTCCATGAATGTCTTAACACACCCAATAACTACCTATCATAAGCCTAAGTATAGATTTGTCCTGTGCAGTATCAAAGTATTACAATTCACTCATAGGATAACCATAATGGTGTAAAGTCTAAGGATTATTTACACCACTGATACAACGAATGTTCAATTGATGATTAAGTGTAATTAATATTTGGACAATTCGTGCGAGTCTATTCAGTGAACTTATACTCAACTAATAAGCACTTATACACTTCCTTTAGTATCTATACACAAGTAATATAAGATCAGTTACCTTCTATCACATAGAGCAAAGATAGTGTATATTAGTCTTTTTGATACTATAAAGGCCTTACTCTATAGTCTCATAACTAGAAACATTCAAAAATGATACTATTAACATATGGTCTCAAAAATATAAACTTATTATAGCAATATATATTGCATGCATTCCATGGGCTTTATCATTATATGTAAGTCAAACATACATATGCAAATGATAAAAGACAATATAAAATAATAAAATACTCATTTTTATTAATCATAAGATTTACAAGAATTTTTATAAATTTATAATCATTGATTACATCGTGATTGGCTTGTAGGGCATACAACTCTTTCAATCACCTACTTAGACTCAAAGTCAATCACCTTTATGACAAAGATCTATTTTTCCAAAATGTTCTTCATACATCTTCTAAGATAAGGCTTTAGTGAATGAATCTACGATGTTCTGATCAAAGGATACTCTCTCAATGCGGACATCTCTTCGAGATATAATCTGTCGAATAATGTGAAATCTCCGTAATATGTGTTTGAATTTCTGATGAAACTTGGGTTCTTTGGCTTGTGTTATAACCCCATTGTTATCACAATACAGTGGAATTGGATCCACAATGGTAGGAAGCACACCAAGTTTAATAATGAACATTTTCATCTAAACACCCTTCTTAGCAATTCTGAAGCTGGTATATATTCCGCTTCAATGGTGGAATCTATAGTAACTTCCTATTTAGAACTCTCTTAAATTACAGCTCCATCATTTAATGTGAATACATATTCTGAAGTAGATTTGCTATCATCTTTATCTAACTAAAAATTTGAGTCAGTGTAACCCTCAAGTAACAAGTCATATCTTCTATATACTAAAAATAATTCTTTAGTTCTTAAGTACTTTAGAATCGTTTTTATGACTTTTCAATGACCCTCACTTAGATCAGCTTGATACCTGCTTGTAACATTTAGAGCATAAGTCATATCTGGTCTCTTACATAGCATAACATAAATGATAGAACCAATTGCTGAAGCATATGGTATTCTACTCATGTATTCTCTCTCTGAATGTGTTTTAAGAGACATTTCCTTAGAGAGAGTCACTCCATGACACATCGGTATATATCCTCTATTGGAGTTTTTCATGCTAAACCTTTTTAGTACTTTATCTATGTATTTAGACTAGATAATCCTATCATTTTATTAGACCTATCTTGATAGATCTTTATGTCCAAAATATAGGATGCTTCTCCCAAGTCTTTCATGGAGAAATTAGATGACAGTCAAATCTTTATTGATTGTAATATTTCTACATCATTTCAAATGAGTAGTATGTCATCTACATACAAAACAAAGAATGTTACTTTGCTCCTACTAGCTCTTTTGCAAACACATAGTCTCATCAAAACATATGTTCCATAGTCGAGAAGTTTGCTTAAGTACATGAATAGACTTTTGTAGCTTTCATACTTTGTTGGCAATTTCAGTGGATATAAAACCCTCAAGTTGTGTCATATACACATCCTCTTCCAAATAACTATTAAGGAAAGTGGTTTTAACATTCATTTACCATATCTCATAATCACAGTATGCAGCTATAGCAAGTAAAATCCGAATGGATTTAAGCATGGCTACTAGTAAAAATGTTTTATCAATGTCAATTTCTCGTCTTTGACGAAAATCTTTTGCTACTAGTCTTACTTTATAAGTCTCTACTTCTCCAGTAGCTTCGGTCTTTCTCTTAAATACCCATTTATTTCCAATAGGTGCAATACCTTTAGGTAGATTAACCAAAGTCCATACTTGATTATGATACATGGAGTTCATCTCGAATTTCATGGCTTCAAGCCACTTTTCTGAGTCAATACTATTTATCTCCTCATTGTAGGTCATAGGATCCTTATCAGCAGTAAGGAAGATCTCAAAACCACCTTCACCATGATATTTAATATATCTATTAGGTGGCCTTGATATCCTAATCGACCTACAAAGTTTAATATTTACAGGTTTCTGAATAGGCTTATTTAAAGTTTGAGTGTCAGTCTGTGGTTGAGAAATTTCAGAAATTTCTTCAAGTTATATTCTATTGTTATCATTTCTATTTTCAAGAAAGAGCTTCAAGAAAATAGCATACTTAAAAATAAACACAATTTGTTCTTCAAATTAATAGGACTGGTATCCAATAGACTCACTCAGATACCCTACAAAATTATATCTAACACTTTTACTTCAAGTTTATTTGGATTAAGCCTTTTTACATAGGTTGGACAACCCTAAACTTTAACATACTTTAAGTTAAGCTTTTTTCCTTTTTATATCTCATATAGAGTTTTAGACACTGATTTTATAGGAACTTTGTTCAAAATATAGTTAGTAGTTTCTAGAGGAAATCTTCAAAGGAATATTGAAAGATCAGTATTGCTCATTATAGAATGTAACATATCTAATAAAATATAATTTCTCCTTTCAGATACACCATTCAACTGTGGTGTAAATAGAGGAGTCCATTGGGATATAATTTCCTGAGCCTTAAGATAATCTAAAAATTCATGACTTAAGTCTTCCCCTCTACGATTTGATCGTAAAGTTTTAGTACTTTTATCGAGCTAGTTTTCCATTTCATTCTTAAATTCTATGAATTTTTCAAAGGCTTTAGATTTATATCTCATCAAAAACACGTATCCAAACCTAGAAAAATCATCAGTGAATGTAATGAAATAAGAATAACCATCTCGAGCATTTGTCGACATTAGCCTACATATATCTGTGTGAACAAAAGATAGAACATTTAAAGCTCTATCACCATGTCCAATAAATGGTGATTTGGTTATTTTACACATAATACAAGATTCACAAGTTTGAAATGATTCATAATCATTTACATCTAAGTAACTCTCTTGAATTAACTTGTGTAATCTTTTTTCACTAAGATGACCAAATCGACAATGCCATAAATAAGTTATATTTAAATTATCTTTTTTTCTTTTATTGGTATGTTTAGCACGCAAAATAGCTTTGGATACATCAAGAATATACAAACCATTACACAATGTAATTTACAACAATTATTTTTAAAACATAGTTCAAAACCAATCTCATCAAGCTTTGATACAAAACTATGTTCTCTACAATAATAGGTATATAATAACAGTCATACAAATCCAATACATGTCTATTAGACAACCTAATGTGTACAGTGCCTACAGCTAATACAGTAACTCTTGCTCTATTATCGATGTCATTCCCCGATCCTAGTCGACCATGTGGCAATCGTCGTAAATCCCAGAAATACATCCTATCACTTAGAATGCACCCCTAGGACCTTTAAGGCATTAGTACCTATTTTCAAACTCATTTTCAAACAAACATATATTATATTTGTATTTTCTCAAAATACATTACAAAGTATTCTCGGCCAAGCCAAATACATAAAATCACATTCTTTACAAATGTTTTTCAATTCAGTGGATCATAAAGTAAAAATCTAAATCAAGTACTTGAAAACTGTACTGAATTCTCGTTTTAGCTATACTATACCGCGTCTGACTACACTAACCTGAAATAGAAAGTGAGGTATGAGTATTTAGGGAAATACTCAGTGAGTAGACAAATAAACAAAACAGAAATCAGAGGCCCAAACACTGATTTTGGCAAATCCTCATAATCATAAAATCAATCATAGTGAAATGTGGCATCATATACATGTCTAGAAAACCAATAGAATATCAAATATGTATATCTCCTCGGTCTATAGGATCCCATCTATTCCTTCAGAGCTGTATGGCTAATCCGTAACCCTGGTTGGGGATGTGTGCTTATGTATAATATCCCTCGGTCTATAGGATCCAATCCAGTCCTTCAGAGCTGTATGGCTAATCCGTAACCCTAGTTGGGATACTATCATATAAGTATAAGACTAGCATGCTTTAGCCAGGACATGTAGATCCCACCTATCCCACCTATCCCACCTTGGATTATATGATCAATCTACACTCCAGGATTTATTGGATTCCACCCACTCCATATGAGCTATATGGCCAATCTTCACCCACATATAGTCAATAACATGACACACAAAATTATAAATCAATCTCAATGGCCCATCAGGGCAAATCGAGTAACTGGTGTCTCACAAGGCCAAAACATAAACAAGTATGACACCCCGACCATTATACTCAACTATACCACATTCACAAATATATAAAAAATTAGACTCCGACCTTAAAATCACAATATCAATATATATATTAGGCCTCCAACCTCACATTCATGACAATCCAGGTTTCATTATAAACCTATTTCTATCATAAACAAGGGGCCATCCCGGCCACCACAAAACATTATTTATCACCTCCTCATTTTAGTTATCTATCCATATATATACATTCATCCTCTATGCTATACCAAGCATATAAATCTTATAAATAATAATAACTAAGACGAAATAATAAATATGTGTCCACTCACAGTACTGGGGTGAAAAATCACCCTCTAGATGTCTTCCTCACGACAGAGATCCTCCTGTCTTGACTGCTACGCCTAGATACACATACAAACATAGATTCAATAATCTAACATAACGTGCGTGCATGATCCAATGCATACTCATGCTATTCTCTCACTCCTCTCTCTTTCTCTCTCTATACCCTTTCTCTTTCTAACATTTTTCATATATGAATCTCACTCCACTATTAAGTATTTTTAATCTATTTCAACATTAATAGCTATCACAGTCTTCTAATTTATCGATACCAATAATAAATTAAAAAAACCCTAATTTTTAGGATTTTATGAATAATACTCGAGCTGTCTATTCGTAGATTTACGTGAAATGATAGCTCAAAATAAATAGATAGGTTGAGGGATAGGCTTACCCGAGCTTGTAAGTGAGCTTGAGTCCCTCTTTGGTTCGAATCTCTCTTTTTGACTACTGTTCACTGTAAACCTTCCTTCGCGATTCCTTGCAATCCAACTAGTAGAACTTCGATCAGAGGAAGTTTCTGTGATCTAGTGTTGGTTACGAGTTCATAAGAATCAAAATGGCGAAGTTCGGTGGAGAAATGACTGAGATCAGTTTTCACAGTTGAGAGAAAAAAATTTCTATCGAAAATGGAGAAAGAGAAAGTGAAAAATTGAAATGGGGAAAACGATCCCTGACTCTTTGTAAATAGGCTGTGAAATCCCTAAAGGTGTTGATACCTTTCATAAACCTATCAATACCTTTGGCATTATGCTTCCAATGTATCGATACCTTCCCCCAACGTATCGACATATTTCATCATAAGCAGACTTTATCTCCATCATAAAGGTGTCGATACCCTTGACAAAGTATCGATATGTTTGGTACTGTTATTATTCATAATACTTTCAATGTATCGGTATGTTTAGCCCTCAACTCTGAAAGGTGTCGATACCCTTCTTCAAAGATATCGATACATTTGGTCTTACCCACAACGTATTGATACATTTCTGCAAACGTATCGATACCATTGCTTTTTCTCCTTCTTCTGAAGACTACTACTTCAAATGGCTATAACTTTTGACTCGGATATCGTCGCGGAACCCATAATATATCAATGGAATGCTCTCTCCAAGCTCTGAAAAAATAAGAAAATTTTTCTCAATTAGAGATGATTTTGGGGTCAAAATCCAATTCTTTCCCACAGACTCATATTATGTACCACACATTTTCTTCCAAAATGAAATCAAGTTATCACACCCTCTCGCGAATGATCTAAACACCACTACATGCACGGAAACTCATAAAGGTTTTACAATAATACCCATAACCCTAAGGGATGGGTTTTATAATTCTCCCCCCTTAATAGAATTTTATCCTCAAAATTCTATATGACGTAATGGGTATGCAGTAACAAAAAAAAAATAATACTAAGCATACGGCTCCCCCTTTCCCTTAATAATGAAATAAAGGTATTTTAAAATATCTCACTTGTTATTTGTTACTAGGAGAAGGAATTGCAACTTTTATAAAGTAAAATAGAAATAAAAACAAAACATACGTCACATGAAATATGTAAGGACTTTCCTTTTCGGGCTAAAGACAAACCTTATCACTAGAAAAGGTGTGGGTACTGCTGTCTCATCAGACTCTCCAATTCTCAAGTCAACTTCTTGACTATGGCACTCTATCATAAGACTCTACCATCAAAAAAATTTTATTTCTCAAGACCCGTTCTTTCCAATCAAGAATTCTCACTGACTGTACCACACAATTGAGATTATATTTCAAATCCACCAGTGGTGTCTCAAGTATGTGCAAAGGATCCAGCACATACTTCTTAAGCATTGATATATGGAAGACACCATATATGCTACTCAACTGTGATGACAAATCGAATCTATAAGTTACTGCGCCTATCCTTTCTACAATATCAAAGGGTCCAATATATCAAAGATGCAACTTTCCCCGATTCCTGAATCTAATTATCCCTTTCCAAGGTGATACTTTCAAGAAGACCTGATCACCTACTTCAAATTTCAATGCTCTCCTTCAAGTATCGGTATAGGATTTCTGTCTATCTTAGATTGTTTTTAATTTTTCTTTGATAATATTCACTTTCTCAGTGGTAATCTCAATCAACTCAATATCATTGAGCTTTCTCTCACCAACTTCATCCCAACACACTGAGGTTCTGTATTTTTTACCATATAAAGCCTCATAAGGCGTCATCCCAATGCTAGCCAGATAACTATTATTGTATACAAACTCTATCAATGATAGATGTATATCCCAGCTACCATAAAATTTAATAACACATGTCCAAAGCATGTCCTCTAGAGTCTAGATGGTCCTTTTTGACTATCCATCAGTCTGAGGATGAAATATAGAACTGAAAGTCAACTGAGTGCTCGTAACTTTCTGAAATCTAGGCCAGAATTGAGTTATAAAACGGGGATCTCAATCTGACACTATGGTAACTGGCACTCTATGCAGCCTGACAATCTCTAAAACGTACAACTTGGCCAATTTGTCCAAAGGGAAATTCACTCTAATCGACAGAAAATGAGCTGAATTAGTGAGTTGATCTATAATTATCCAAATTACATCGTGGTCCGCCTGTGTCCAAGGTAGTCCAACCACGAAGTCCATATCAATGTGCTCCCACTTCCACTCAGGTATAGGTAGGGGCTATAAAGTCCCTACAGGTCTCTGGTCCTCAGCTTTAACCTGCTGACATATCAAAATTCTAGCCACAAACTGGGTTATATCCTGTTTCATCCCCGACCACTAGTAACTCTCTCTGATGGTATAGTACATCTTAGTACTGCCCGAGTATATAGTAAATACAAAACTATGGGCTTCCTCCAAGATAGCCTCTCTCAACTCTATTACTGAGTACACAAACCCGACCTCAGAAAGTCAAGGTCCCATTCTGAGTGAAGTAGAAGTCACTCTTGTTGCCATCCTTAATCTCCTGGCAAGCTCTGACCAACTCGCTATCTGATATCTGGCTCTGTCTGATCTGATCAACTAGGGTAGGTCTGACCACA
>JAVXUL010055054.1:0-10446 GCA_035590515.1 Trichilia minutiflora
AGTACTATTTATTTGTTTAGAGCTTTAGTTTACTCACTGAATATACTCCCGTATACTCATTCCCCTCACTTTCTAATTTCAGGGTAACCAAAAGTGGTACGAATGTCAGTTGGTGGTGATAACTCCAGTTCTTGAGTGCATCAGGTATATTTGGGTCGACTCACCATATTTAGATATTAGTCTATTGAAGGTGATGGTTATATTTTGTTTTATTGCATCATTATGTACTACGCAGATTATAGAAGCATTGTAAATTATACTATTTTTAATCCTATTTACTGGTTTATACGTTTAATTATTTTTGTGAACGATATATGAAACATATTGTGTATTTTGAAGTGCTTGAGATTTATTGTGAATCGAAATCTGAAGTTTGGGTGTTTTGGATGGATTTATATTTGGAAGTGTTGCATATTTGTTTTCAAAGAAGGTTTTGGTTTAAACCTTACAGGTTACTTTGAAGTCATGTATCAATACTTTGATACGTTGATATTTTTCTCTTCGTCTTCGTATCGATATGTCATAGTTCATGTATCGATACGTTGATCATCATGTATCGATACTTTGACTGCTTTTGCATTTCTTCGAAGTCTTCGACATCAGGTATTGATATTCACTATTTATTTTGCATTGTATATCGATATTTTATTTTCTTGACACTCTATGTATCGATATATGATTTTTCACGTATCAATACTTTAATCGATTTTGAAACTTTTTGAACTCTTCAAAGATGGATATCGATACATGATTCTGAATTGACCTTATGTATCGATACTTGGCTTGATTTAATGGTTACGTGAGCAGTCCTATATATTTTATCTTCTTATGTATCGATACTTGCTTATTTATATATCAATACTTGACTCAAATGTCCTGCAAAAAGCAAACATTTTTCTACACAAGAGCTACAAGTGAAATGTGTCTTTCATTTTAACTTAACATAAATTAATCAAAGCCAATCAAAATAAATTAATCAAGATCAATCAATCGTGTTATTTCATCAATTTTGTGTATCATATAAAATTAATATTAATTTTTATTTTATCATCAAAAATATAAAGTAGTCTATAGGAGTCAGCCTAATGACTTTCGATATACCCCTTTTAAAGTTTTTAAACTAAAAAAAATATTTTAAACTATATTGGTTGATCTAGCTATATTTTCTTATTAATATGGAATAAGTGCTATTTATATGTTTACAGTTTTAGTTCACTCACTGAGTATATTCCTGTATACTTATTCCCCTCACTCTCTAATTTTAGGGTAACCAAGAGTGGTACGCTTGTCAGTTGGTGGTGATAGCTCCAGTTATTGAGTGCATCAGGTATATTTGGGTCGACTCACCAGTTTTAGATTTTACTCCATTGGAGGTGATGGTTACATTTTGTTTTATTGTGTCATTTTGTACTGCACAGATTATAGAAGCATTGTAAACTATACTATTTTTATTTCTATTTACTGGTGTATACGTTTAATTAGTTTTGTGAACAATTTATGAAACAGATTGTGTAGTTTGAAGTGCTTGAGATTGATTGTGAATCAAAATTCAAAGTTTAAGTGTTTTGGATGGATTTATATTTGAAAGTGTTGTATATTTGTTTTCAAAGCAGGTTTTGGTTTAAGCCTTACAGGTTCTCAGGACGTATTCTGGGTGACTGAATACCTCTTGAGAGTCTGTGACGGTTATCACGTGTAGGACTAACAGGCGTGACAAAAAATCTGACCGAGATACTATAGCTTCTTGGGGTCAGCTAAACACACTTAAATTGATCAAGTAGCAAGAATTATCATGCTTTCTCAGAAAAAATATCCGAGGAAGGTATTATAAAAATTCAGAATGACAGATGCCAAAACTTTGTCTGAGTCCTTGATTGCTCATTAATTTAAGCAACCAAAAGACCAGAGCCTAAAGACAAAAGGAGAGAAGGCACAAATGAGAAAAATTCCATACTCAAGAGCTGTGGGATGTCTGATGTCTGATGTATGAAATAGTGTGCACTAAGCCATATTTAGCATATCAAGGGTAAGCAGGGATATGTGCAATCTAAGTGTTGTATGCTAAAAAGCCATTAAATGGATGCTGAGATATGTTAATGACAACCTAGGATATTCTCTAATATATGGAAAAGAGGATGGCAAGTCAGAATTGCTTTAGGGGTTTATGGATGTAGATTATACAGCATATGCGTACAGGAGGATGTCCTTTATTGGATTCATATGCAAGTATAGAGGGTGTGGAATTAACTAGAAAGCATCTTTGTAGCATATTGTTACTTTCTCAATTACAGAGGCAGATTGTATGGCCATTGTAGAAGCCATGGACAAAACTTTATGATTGAAAGGCATAATTTTTTAATTAAAAATGAAGGTTGCAGCAGTTAAAGTGTTGTATGAGTCTAAAGAATCTGGAAGAGAAGATTCAATAGGAAAATAGGCCAGTTGGTGCTATAGGTTCACAAGGCATTGATTTGTGAAGAAATGAAAAAACTGAGAATGGCTAAATACAGGCTGGCATATATGGTTTATGTGATGCTAGAAACTTGATATTCCTTTAATAAAGGTGGAGAATTTTTTAAAAGAGTCGGTGGCTTGAGTTACAGGTTCTGTTTAAATTTACAAAAATAATAAATAAGCAAAATACAAGTTATGTGAAAGTTTGCAAATAACTGAAGAAAGGATGATGTGATTCTTATGAAGCTAGTTATAGGTTGATCGTAAGGGTTTGTAAGTTGCTGGAAAGGAAGATGATTTCATACTTTTGAATACAGGGTAATCAAAGTAATAATAGGAAGAGAAAGTTGGAAAAGTTATTTCAATTGGAGAGGCTGCTAAAAGGTCAATTGTGTTCTAACAGGGAAAATCGTGCTTTTGTCAAGCACGTCAACACAGATTGATCAGCAATTACTAGACTTGTGACAAGAGGGTTTGTGGACAAGAGGGGAAGGAACCTTGCTAGTTTTGTGGTTTCCTTGTGTTGAAGGAAAGTAGCATATATGCTGGTCTGGAAAAAAGTTTGATTCCCTTATCAGATGCTGAAGCAGCAGTCGAAGTTCATGCAAAAACGCTTATTGAATATGAGTGAAATTCTGTAGCACGTACAATGATAATTGATGACCAAAGTGACTACTATAAGATTGAGGGAAATAGCTGGCTTTCAAAGGAGTAAGGAAGCTGAATACAGAAGATTTTAAGTTTTGTATGTAGCTGTAAGAAAATGAAGTGATACTACTGTTAGAAGGAAGAAAGACTTCAAACAAGTAGCAGTAGTTGGGCATTTTCTAACAAGTAATGCAAAGTTTAAGAAAGCAGAAGGCTTGTATAGATTTGTAAAACTTGGGATACAGATAAGGCTTGATAGAGATGCTATTGAGAAGAGGAATTATGCAAGAATAATGCCGAAATACATTTATAATCAAGGTGGAGATTGTTGTAATGTGATTCAAAATGCAATGGAGCAATATGAAAAAGGAAAGAAGTTGGACAAGGAAGCTAGATTACATTGTAGGAAGTTGTTCAAATTGCAGGAGTTAGTTAGCTAGTTAATTAGTTAAAAGGGTGTGAACGAGCCAATTTCTGTGTCCTTGTTTATGGTAACAGCCCTTATAATATAAAACCCAGTGCAGGGTTATTAAAATAGCGAAGGCATAGGTTGATGTATTCTAACCTTTTTTTCTTGATGAATAAATTCTACATTTCCCTTTAATTGATCTTCAAATTTCTTTCATTCTTAAATTAGCTTGTTTTCTTCTTTGAGTTCATGATTTACAGTCTATGATTGTGTGTATTTCTTAAGGTTTTCATTGAATTTTCTGGTTCAGAATAATTTTTTGATGTTTAGGAGATTGTTTAATTGCTGGGTTGCTTTAATCAGCAAAATTGATAGGATTCGTCTATTCTGAGAATTGGCTTGTTCAGGTTTGAACATCAACAGAAGTCACATATAAGATTGTTAATACCAAATCAACAAACTTCAATCTTTTTCAATTAATGAACTAAATTTCTGATACTATATACACAAACAGTTGGGTATGGGGAGTGCGCTGGAGACTAGCTCTTTGTCGACAACCATGCGGAGCAGGACAGCTTGACATGTTGTGCAAAGATCATGGGTTATTCTAACTCTACAGCTTTAATCCTAATCTTTGGATACATATTCGCGCAGCAAATTTAAGTCTGATAGGGCAGACACCAGAGATATCAAAGGCAGCTGGAACGTTTGCAATATGGAAGACACCACAATTATTTGCTTGCTTGCTTAATTTCCCCAGGACTAGGTTCTTGCAGGAACAGAGCAAGATCATGGTGATGGCTATTATAGCGGCTGCAGCCTTGGTGCTGCACGTGTTTCTTGGTTGTTAATATTGGAACTGGATTTGAGTCTTGTTGCTGCAGCTGTGGAACTAAATACATCTTTGTATGGTGGTTCATAATTATTTCACGACTGCCGTATATTTTTAGGGGCACTTGTGATGGAGCTTGGAATGGACTTTCATGGAAGGCGTTTCAGAATTTGTGGGCAGTTGTTCGATTATCTCTAGCATCAGCCGTCATGCTCTGGTGAAATAATCTTGACAAACAAATATTGATTAACCTTAATTTCAAAATAAGTAAATAAATAAAAAATAAAGTAAATATTTGGAATTATCACATATCTTTTTTTTTTCTCTTTTCATAAGGTGATTTGTGAGGTAATATTCACCGACTGGATATTAAATTTATATTATTTTTAAAATAATTTATAACAAAATATCTTCCAAATAAAATTGTTTGTCTATGTCATCTATCTAAGCATGTGAAGATTGACGTGCTAATGTGTTGTTTTTGAATGCAAATCCCTTTCGTGGCAATTTGTAGATGAGTCTTTGGGAATTTCTTTTACTGTTTCATGTAAGGCATTGTAAATTTATTTTTGTAATCTTGTTTCAGTTTGGAGGTATGGTATTTTACGGTGTTGATCCTGTTTGCGGCATATTTAAAGAATGCTGATGTTTCCGTGGATGCCTTGTAGATTTGGTGAGCTTTCTTTACTTTATAAATGATAAACAAAAGATTAATTAACTTGAATCCAGTGTTGTCATTTGTTAATGAACCAAGATGTATACACAGGAGTTGGTCTAGGAGGATCCTATATGTGATCACTCAGATATAACAGTAGATAGACCCAACAGTCGTTCATTACTCATGAGGCAACGATGATTTTTTCTATACCGTTTTGATAAACTGAAATGCCATGTGTACTGGGTATTAATTGTGAATAGAAGATCGCAAAATTAACATGGAGAAGGGATTTATTATGCTTTTGCTTTTTGTGTCCTTGAGATTGAGAGCCTAGAATGATTTTCGAGACTTTTACAATAAACGCCAAATACATGATAGGTTATTACTCGAAGAGAGTGTTTATTAAAAAAAAAATCTACCAATCAATTTTAATTAAATAATAAGTGCGATGATATTTTTCTAAAATTATTTTTAAAATTATTTTATATATATATTGAAATTATTCAATAAATAAATATGTACTATTATTTTTTAAGAGATTATTTGTAAAAAAATCCCACCAAATAATGACTTGAATTCATGAAATAATTACCTACTATTTATTGTTACGATGTTAAATATGAATGTATAAAACAAATTACAATGTTAAATATGAATGTATAAAATAAAAAGTTTTATATTAAAAAAATATAAAATAAATGAGTAATATATAAATAAAAATAGATCCATAAAATCAATGTCTTAAATTTTGAATTGAAAATGGCGTTTAAGTTTATAAATGTGTTCACTCATTTAACCTATATATGATCTTTTCGAATTTTGAACGGGTTTTTCGATCACTACGAATGATATTAGAGCCAAGAATTGTAAAGGATGCAAATATAGAGATATGTTATATATGTATTTTTGTGATTATTGTTGCCATAAAGAATGATGAAGAACTATAAATTTCTAAAGAATATGGCCTAAGATGGACTTTTAAGGAAGGTGGCCTAAATGGATAGTTTAAAAAGAGTGAGTTACCTTAAGGTGGAGTTGTAAGACGTGGTTCCTAAAGAAAAAAGGTATGTTTAATTCTTACGTAATGAGTAAAGTATTGACAGACAAAGACTCTAAGTTGAGCTTGGTAGGAGTATAGGCTTTTAAAATTACCGTGATACTCGAATAAAGAAAAAAAAATTCCGTTTAAGAGAGAATAAATAAGGCTCAAGCCTAATATCAAAAAGACTTACACTCGAAGAGGAAATTGTTAGGATGCCAAGTATGAGTGTGTGAAGTAAACAAGTCTCGCATTGAAAAGTTATAAGACAAATAAGTAATATATAAATGAATTGGACTCATAAACCTAATACCTTAAGGTTTTATGTTAAAAGTGATGTTTAAATTCATAAATATGTTCACTCATTTAACTCATATAGGTTCTTCCCAGATTTTGGACAGACTTTCCCAATCTCTACATCTACACAAAATAATAATAATAATAATAATGATTTTCCATTTGCTCTAAACACAAACCCTAGGAATAATAGCTTATCGACAGCAAACACACACTTCTTTATATTCACATATAATTTATTGTCCCACAAGATCGACAAAAAACTTCTTAAATAATTCGTACGCACTTCCCGAATCTTACCATAACTCAAAATATCATCAAAGCATACCATAATAAAATTATGAATAAATGATCTTAACACCTGATTTATCACCTACATGAAAGTACTTAGATAACCCAAATGGCATAACGAGTGCATGAAATAATCTATTTCAAGTCTTAAATGCCATCTTTCATTTATCTTTTGGCCAAATACGATTTTGATAATACCCGTTACAGAGATCATTCTTTAGGAACTCCATTGATCGACTCAACTAGTCAAGCATGTCATTTAACCTTGACATGGAAAATTTATAGCCCACCATAATTTTATTGATTGTCGGACTATTTACACACATTCTCCAACTTTTGTCTACCTTTGATGTCAACAAAGCCAAAATCGCACACTGGCTTAGGCTTTTTCAGATATACCGCTTTTGAATCAACTCTTCATCTTTTTCCTCAACACTTCATTTTTTTTTAAACTCATTCGAGTAATATAGTAAGTTTGGTAGGCTCATCCTGAGGATTAAATCAATTTGGTGTTGTATGTTTCAAAATGATAGTAATCTTTTTAGTAACTCTTCAAATAAGACATCTTAAAATTCCTCTAATAGTTTTGCTATTTTTTTTTAAAGTTATCAAACGATGCAGAGTACCATTCTCAACAGGCAAGTACGTGGACAAAGTTTATTATGACATGATAGATGGTCTTGATGTGTCAAATATTTTGTTGGGTTGGCCATGGTAATATGATATGAGAGTGAATGTACCTCACGTATATCCTTAATCTCTTATTCCATCTCTCAACAAGTATGAGTCAATGCTATCACTGTCTTTCTCCTTTGGCTCTTTTCCCATCGACTTCTTGGATCTTTTTTGGGTTCAACATATATATTTGTCTATCTTTTGTAAATCAATACAAATTTTCTAGGCCTTTATATTTCACTCCCATATCATATTACCATGGCCAACCCAACAAAATATTTGACACATCAAGTAAGGCCATCTATTATGTCACAATAAACTTTGTTCACGTATTTGCCTATTGATAATGGTACTCCGCATCATTTGATAACCTTAAAGTCACCCACTTCCTTAATCCATCCAATGTTATAAGGACATGGGTGTTTCTTTACCGATAGCCCAAATTTCTCCACCATGGCCTTATTAATCAAGTTCTATTGGCTTCTCCAATCGATGATGATTACACAATACTCTCCCTATAATCTATCAATAGCCTAGAATAGCTTGTATCATTGAGTATCATCTCCTTACTTTTAGGTCACCACTAGACCTGTCAAACGGACCGAGCCGACTCAGCTCAGCTCGGCCCATTACGAATCGATATTTAAACGGATCGAGCTAAGTTAATCCATTTATTATGCAAACCAATATTTTACTGATCCTAACCCAACCCGTGAGCTAAAAAACTGACCCGCGGACCGATTTTAAAAATTTTTAATTTAAAAAAATATATAAAATACATTAATTACTAATAAATACAATATGTTAATAACAATAATAAGTCTATAATCTAAATACAACATAAATTAATTATATTATAAATTAACATATAAAAATTTTAACAAGTCAAATAAAAGTTTGATCAACAATTATAAATTTGAACACGTGATCTCAAATCCCAAAATGTACTAATCCAACATCATTCAATATTAATAAATAATAAGTCTAATATCATTATCAACATTCAAATATAATCAATAATCATCCAAATATAAAAGTTAAAAAAAATTAAATTGTTATTTTTTAATTAGGTGGGTTAAACGAGTCAATCCGCGAGTTAAACAGATAAAGACAAATTGACCCGCGAATTAAACGAATCAATTTTTTTTTGTCCTAACCCACTTAAATGATAGGTTAAACAGACCGGCTCACGAACCGCCGGCCCGTTTAACAACTCTAGTCACCATTACTTTTCGCAAAACACAAACTCTCTCCTTAGCCTCTTATCTCGTTGGAGCCACTATTACATATCTCATCCTTCTCCTCTATTTGATAATCATCCACAACTTTATCTTGATCAACCATCACTTGGTGAATTTTCTTCTTGAACACTCATTAGAGCTGTGCTCAGTTTGGTTACGCTTGAAACACTTAGTTGGAGATGTTTGATATAGGAGTTGTTGAATTTTACTGGTTCTTGAGTCATAAGCTTCTTTCCGGCCACCTTGTCGGATTAACTGAAGGATTTATTTCATTGAGATCCAGTAATCTGTGTAATACGCAGGCTTCTGTTGCTGAAGAGAGAATAAAGAAATGGGTTGGACATACAAAAAAACGATACTAGAAATTAAACAAAGATGTTGAAGCAGAGTGAAGAGGTTCAATTTTAACCAAATTTGAAGAGCAGCTAGCTATTTTGTTATGAATTAACAATCTCATTTAAAATGTTGAATCCTGGTTGTAATCGCCACAATTCTTTTTATGATATTATTGTTGTCAATAGCCAGCCCAGGAGAGCTCTTTCAACATTCTTTTTTTTTTCCCTGAATAAAAAATAATCCATAAAATCCATTTCTTTTTACCTGGAAAATAGTCTGATACTAGAACAATGGCTAATGGTCATGCTATATGGCATGATTCCAGAATTGAACCATCATATAAGATTAAGATCCCAGGGCCCTATATGATTAAGCTGTATGTGTTAACGTGCCCCGTGAGAGTGTCCAACGAACTAGGGCCAGTTCACCCAAGAACAGCAAAGTTTTGATGGCAGCTATATCGACTTCATCCACTGGCCATTTCTAATTGATGTTCGAGGTTAAAATTATAACAAACTGATATTAATGTGACTTGGCGCTGGAAGCCAAGCCACTTTAGCCTACCGGAATCTACCTAATCCTGGTTCCTTTGGGTCTTCTAATAGGATACAAGCTCCATTTGGGTGTCAAGGGAATTTTCTTCTCTTCATTCTACCCTCAACTTTTGCAACGTAATTGATATTAAGGTGATAGTTTTATCGTCAAGGTAGTTGGGGTAGCCTTCCGAACAAAAAGAAAAATGTAGTTGGGGTGGAGTGATGTTAAAGGCCATTGTTCAGATTTGTATCCATTTTTACAGGTTTTATAAAAACAAACTGTATTAAAGAGGTAAATCTTTGTGATAGTTTTATGTCCACAACAAAGGCTTTGTTTATTAGTGTAGTTAGGGACGACCCGGCTCCATTTCAGCTAAAAGTAAGTTCGAAATTTATTCACTGAATAACTCCGTCATCGACCATGGCACTAAAAAAAAAAAACCATCCTGTCATGTCACATTTAACCATTCGACGATTGTAATTTAAATGAGTCTAGACAGATCCAAAAATATAACAAAACTACTAAACCGGAAAAAAAATTACCAAAATCACTCTAAGCAGCGAGCACAACAGCACCCCCGGCCTCTTTGATCCTCTTCTCAGCAATCTTGGAGACAAGCTTGGCCTTAACAACTACGGGCTGGTTCTCTGGCAAAACACCTTTTCCCAAAACCTTAAAGTATCCAAATTGAGTGACGTCAATCATCGGAACGTTGTCTTTGCTGGCCTTGGATTTAACATCTTGAGGTACCATGGACCAGAGCTTGTCGATGTTGACAATGGGGCAATGGAATTTATTACGGAGCTTATGGAAGTACCTCATACCAACTTTACCAAAATAACCAGGATGGTACTTGTCGAAGAGGATCCTGTGGTGATGCATACCTCCGGCGTTTCCCCGACCTCCGGGATGCTTTCTGTGCTTCCCAATACGACCATGGCCGGCACTCACGTGGCCTCTCTTCTTTCTGTTCTTCTTGAAACGGGTCGTCATTTCGGCAGATCTGAGGGGTATCAAGGGGAATAGAGA
>JAVXUL010055073.1:0-10445 GCA_035590515.1 Trichilia minutiflora
AAGTAAAGAAATAAAGGAAAATAGTGTCCACTCACAACTCAGGGAGGGTATACACTCTCTAGTTTTCCTCGTTCCTCGATGAACTAGGCGAGTACCTCGACCTCGAACCGTCGCCTATTCACATGTATATAACATTATCAATATACACTCCAATATGCGAATGGAATCTAAATACGTGCAATGCATGCTATTCCTGAATTCCCCAGCAAACCATAATCCAAAGTTATCCAAAACCCTAGCTAAACCTTGGATTACCAAATTATTATCGCCACAGACCCACATTGCACCTAAACCAATGCATTTTGACTTATACTCGCAATTCTAACTAGTGGGCCCCACTCTTTCATTAGAATAGTAATAGAAGTTACTGTTTACATTTATCCAAAATCTTTAAAATCATAAATCTAACATCCTACGACTCCTACGATTCCTCTACAACCTATTTTACACCTTAAAACTAAAATGTACAGGTTAGATCTACAAAAGTTCATATGAAAACCCATACGAATGAAATTACTTAAAATCATAAAATAGATACGTAGATGAGTTAGAAATGAAGCTACGAATCTCGTGGTGTGGTCGGTTTACTCCGATTTTGCCTCTAACAAGAAAAGCCCCAAATCCTCTTTGAAACCTTAGCTTTTCCCTTTGTGAATCCTCGCTCCTACCACTAAATTGACACTCCCGGTATGCTGGTCGCGTTGAATGCAACACGTGGATAAAAAGAAATTAAAGTTTAAGATAAATGTGGGTAGGTCTAGAGAGAGAAATAGAGAGGAGGTGAGAAAAGAGGAGAAAGAGAGAAAAAATGAAGAAAACTCTAAATTTTCGTCCTCCAACCCCCTTTTTATAGAAAAAGGATGAAATTACCATTTTACCCTTAAGTTTTCTTAAGGAGGAAGCCTCTAAAAGAGGGCATTTTCATCATTTTGTGCTGATTCAATCAAACGAATCAAAGATTCGATCGACCCAATTACCCCTTTCGATCGAACGAATAGCAGTTCGTTCAACCGAATCCCTTGGTGTGAATAGTAGTCAGAGAGCTTGCAAATTGTCGGTCAAACGAATGGCTCCTTCGATCGAACGAATCTCAATTCAATCGAACAAATCCCTCCATTCGTTCGAACAAATCTGGAGCCAAAATTTTCCAAGGAGTCCGCAAAGCTTCAGTCGAACGAATCACCCTATTCGGTCGATCGAACCCGCTAAAATTTTGAATTCTCACTTAAATATCACCAACACAAGCCTAGAATCACACCCACACCCACATGAAAATGAGATGAATGCAGATGTACGGTCAAACGAAGGAGAAAATGACAAATATATCCTCGGGATAAAACACGAGGTGTTACATTTCAACTCCATTTGTCAATGTTTTCAACTTAATTGTCAAATGTTACAACTACCTACTTTGACATTTAGCTCTCTTATTTTCCTATAAATAAGAGCACTATTTTGTGTTCTTAGGATGTAATAGATGTAATTTGATGTAATTGATGTATTAAAATTAGTTCATAATAAAATTCCATTCTTTCATCTTTATGAATTTTTAAAGTTCTAACTAAGGCTAGGAGGATGATACTAAGGATGAATGGTATGTTCTTTAGATCTCATCTTTGTTTTTAATGTTTAAACTCCTTTTATTAATTGCATATGCATGTTTTAAAAAATCTTTTTAAGCATTTAAACTCTCTGATTTTTATGTAAATATTTGGCACATTGAATGCTTGGAAAATCTTTCTTTAATTCATTGTAGACATATGATACAAAAAATACTTTGAATATTAAATGTCTTAAATGTTTTTCTTATATTTTTTTTAATTAATTTAAAGATAATCTTTTAATCAAATAATAAATTTTTGAAGAAAATATATTTTTCATGCATTAAACGATTTTCATCTTCCGATTGGGATAACTCTTTAGTTACTCTCAATTAAATTAAAAAATGGATCTATTTTACTAACCATTATCCTAAAATATCAATTTTCAATGCCTTAATATTTTAATTTATATTTAGTTATTATTCGATAATTTCTTCTTTAAAATCAATCCAACACTTATTCTACCTTTTTTATTGGATATTGGTTTGGACATAACCAATTAGACTCTTGACAAAAACACTCCTTATGGATACAACACTTATACTCACCAGACTATTCTATAACAATATTACCTATACTTGGGTACAAAATCTAATGGAGATCACTTCATCTGCTTTCTTTTGAGGAGAGAGATCTTCATCACCTTCATCCCGGCGAGTGGGGGCTTCTTTTTCTTCATCAGCCAGGTCCCCTTCAACAGCAGTCTCCATCGTCTCTTAGGCCAATGTCTCAGGAAGTTCTTCTGTAGCAGATATCTTTGATGTACCCGAGACGTCACAGCCTAGTTGATCAAAGAGCCAGCACAGGTCTAATTACGGGTACTCGTAAAGGAAAAGATTACTGGTCAGGTCAATTCCTTCGTTAACTCGCTGGTCATACCAGGTCTCCAGCTGGGAGGGTATTACCTATAATTCTTTGAACTGCTCACCAATGCAATGTTGTAGTGATTCATTCATTTCTCCCAAGGCCTTATACTCCCCCCAGATACCCTCAAGCCTTCCTTTGATTTCTTCATAATTTATAATGATCCGGGAGTTCTGCTCCTTCAATCGAACCCTTTCATCTTTCAAGATCCGATTGGAATCAATCAGCTTCTTACATTGACCTTTGAAATATTGCTTGACATTTTCGCAACTCGCCTTTTCCCTCTCCAGCACCTGAACCTGACCTTTGACTTGGAATAACCTGGCCTTGTAGGCCTCCTCCATCTTTACCTAGTCTGATTTTTCTGAAAAAAGCTGGGATTTCTACCCCTCTGAGCCAGAGACCCCGGCCATAAGTTCCTCCCTTTCTTTGGAGGCGCTTTCCCTAGCAAGGGAGATGACTTCCTGAGCCCTTTTCTCCAACTTCTTCACGATATCAACTGCCCTTCGTCGGATGGTGATGACATTCTTAATGTCTTCTGCAAACATGTTCAAGCGAAAGGCATTCTGCATTGATAGGGTATTGGTTAGGCAAATATTCAAGGGTTATTTGAAATTAATACATCGATTTCAAAAACAAAGGAAAAGACAACTCACTGGATGGGCGTGAAAGCTCATGAAATCAAGCGCCTCCTCCAGGGATAAGTTCCCTATCCCCCTGTATTCCTCAGGGGAAATTATCTCTTGCCCCCGATTCATCAAAGAGAGAAGATGCCCAAAGCTTTCTCTCTTCTCCTCAGAGAGATCTTCTGTCATTAAGGCATCGAATTCCCCCATCGTCTCAATGATCAAGGGGAAGGGATCTTCAATCTCAAAAAGGGAAGGGTCTTTTTGCCCCTGCCTTTCACAAACCCCATGCCCTTGGCTTTGGTTGGCCCCTGTGGTTACCCAGGTGGCAACCACCCCTTCTTCATCCCGTCCCGAAACTTGGGTGACTGAGGCGCCTTCCACAAGGACCAGACATTCTCTGATTATTGTTTGGAGGGGAGAGAAGGGGAGTCGATTCTCTTCTTCTTCTTCTTTCCCTCCTCCCCAAATATCTTTCAAGGGTCTTTTAGCCTTACTCTTCATCGGGGCCAAGTCATCTTTTCGGAGGCGCTTCAGGGTCTCCTTCCTGGGCACCTCCTTGAAGGAGATGCCCTTCTCCCTGGGGCACTCCGTCTGTCTGCCCTCTTTTTCGGGGGCTTTCTTGGCATCCCTCTTCATGGGCTTTTTACCCTTATCCCCGGGGGTCTTTGGCTCGAGGTCAGTCGATTTTACCCTTTGTAAGCACTGTTTCGAAAGCAATCCCTTCAAAACATCAACTATTTTCTATTTTCTGCCAGCTGTAGTACTCCCCGTACCTATAGCTGTAATAGAAGAAAGTCAGAAAATTTTGTAAAAAGAAAGAGCCACCTGACTACATGCCTCAATACAACAAATATAAAGAGATTTTACCTTTGTTCATGTGAGTCCTAACTTTTGTCAGCTCACTCCTGGTTGTCGCCTTGGGGACCAGGTCAAACTTCACCTGAGCATCTGCACTCAAAAGAGCTCTGACATCCCCCAAAACCAAGAATTCCACCCGGTTGGCTACATCAATTAAGATCTTCGGTTGTTTCTTGCTAATTTCTACACATAGATAGGTCAGTCAGAGTTTTGTTCAAAACAAGTAAAAGTTAGTAAATTTCCTTTAATTATTGTGGGAAAGATGCTCTGAAGAGATCCCGCCCAGTTACCACTAACCACGAACCAGCGGTCCTTCCAGTCCTTGTTACAGGAAGGACTGCCCTTCAGCTTTGGCTAATGCCCTGGACAGATTTGCAGATAGTACCACCCCAGATACTGGCTGGTATTCTTCTTGAGGGTATAAAAATATAGCTCCTCATCTGTGGTGGGGGTAGAAGACTTGGCCTCAGCTTTCGATATAAAAAGGCCCCACAAAAGCCTCCAGCTGTTCAGGGTCAGCTGGTAAAGAGGAATCTGACCCTAAGCAATAAATGCTCTTCATTAAAGGCTACTTCCCCTGGTCCTAGGGCACTCGGGATTTCTTCTATCCTAGGGACCCTGAGCTGAACGTCAGCTGGTACCTCGTACAGGAGGCGGTAGGTCTGAATATCCGCCTCAGTGATGGTGGAAGGGAACCAATCTGTCGTTGGGTCTCTTGGCCCTAGCCTGCCCGGTGATGTTCCTTCCATCATCCCCTATCTCATGAGTAGGGGTGGCTGCATGGGAGGACTCCTTCTAGCCAACAGTATCTTTTGAGCTTCCTTTGTTGCCCATCTTTTGTGAACAAAATTCAGCAAACCCCTACAACAAAAAACACACAGAAAACAGAAAAACAGTGAAAGCACGAAGAAATTAAAGAGAAGTATTAAGAAAAAGTCAGATTTCGTGAAAATGACGGGTGAAAGAAGGGGGTATTTATAGGAAAGGAGGGGCAATCCTCACCATAGATCTAAACGACCAGGGAGTTGCCACGTGTCAAGTCCATTAATGTCCCCCAAGGATCGAAAAACCGTCACATCCCCCAACAGTAATTCAACACGTGGCGTGTCCCTAGCCTAGTGTTTAAAATCTGTTCAGAGATCGAGGAGTCGTTTCTTCAAAGACAGCTGTTGACAGCTGTGACATGACTTATGATAGGGGCAGTTAATGAGGATGGAACGGAGACCTAGGCTGGACTCGTCATTAATAGGTTAACGGATCCGTTAAAGGAAAGAGAAGAGACTACAATGACCCAGAAGCTTTCATAGCACGCCAACCGTCTCAGGAACCATGAAGCTTCCACGCCACATCAACCGTCTCAGTAGTTGACTACCCCACCAGTCAGATTAATCTACCTGAATCGGCATTCTTCCCTGGGACGGATCATCTCAGGAATGATTTTCTGGTGCAAGTCTTACAAGTCTCACACCAGAAACTGGAAGACTGGATGTTGGGGGGGAAAATCGCAGGGGTGATACGTGGATGCCCTGTCAATAAGACACGTAATAGGAGGCCAGGACAATCCCACACAGCTCCCGTCTCAGGTATATTTCGCCCCAAACGTCCCCCTTCTCGGAGAATCCACTATCTCAGACAAATTTCGTCCCAGGTATCCCCCGGTTCAGAGATCCCGTGATCTCAGGCAAACTTCGCCCCAGGTAACCTAGGTCTTAGGAGAACCACTGGCGCCTCAAGATTATCATCGCTTCAGGTATCAAGGGAAAAGGCTCCGTCTCAGGAATTTTGCGATCATCAACAGTACGCCTCTGGCATCCGACAACAGAAGTTAATACAAATCGTCGCCCTAGTAATTCGGATAGCTTCTCAGGAAAATCATTTCAGGCCAGAATTCTTTCCACAGTTGGTTCACAAGAAGCCCCTGACTAGGGTATCAGCGGAAACGTGTCCCCTCAACTCAAAAATGAGAATGATTGACGATAATTGGCCCATTAAAAGCACCTGTCCTATTCTCTGATCATTTTTCAAGCGATGAGACGGTGACAGGCGTACAAAGTTTGTAGATGTGACAGCGTCATTAAAGGAAATTGACTACACAGTGTCCCATGTCAGATATCACATCTTTTCTATTTTTTGATGTTAAGTCACATCACTATTCAAAGGAGGGACACTATATAAATCAAATTTCTTCAATAATAAAAGGGTTGAAACTTTTGCAATTGGGGAGATCTACTAACTCGATAACACTTTGGGAATTTGGATTTGAGAGAACATCACCAACATTTTTTTCTATCTCCGTTGGATATTTCTTACACATTTTTCTCCCTTTTTAGGCCATTTTCCGGTTACTTTTTGTTGTTATTAAAAGAAACACATTTCTTTTTTTCCATTACTTTTATGACTTAGATATTAGAGTTTTTTCGCTGGGAACCTCTCTCGGCGTCACTATGAGCTGTTTATTTTATTTGCAAACTTAGGAGGTAAAGTTTTACCGAAAATAGTCACGTTTGTAGTCATTTTTTGATGTAAAAATCGTTATCCGACAAACAATCATTTTACACTCACATTTCATCAACTAAGTCATTTCACATTAGCCATGAGAAGGATTCACTGACAATTCTTACACCAACACAATCTAATTAATTATTTTGTCAAAATTCATGATTGAATTGTTATTGCCCCTATATATAAACTAGATTTTGCAGGAGCCAAATCCTATATCACTGTTTTTTTTTTTTTATAATTGGGATATCTCACCGTATTAGTTTGGTAAATTTTATCAAATTAATTTTTAAAATAAATCTAATTAAATATTCTATCGTCCAAAACTTACACTTAAATTACCGAAGTCACAAGTCTCATATCACGTATCACTGTTCGAGCTTACTAGCTAAATGCTAGCGTATTTAGCGTGTTTCAATCATCTTAATTGGCCCATCTACAACTATTCATACTTTGAACGAAGGAAATAAGGTCCTTTCTGCACAATCTGCGATTCTGCGATGACCGCTTCTTAGCTACGATGGAGAATCTAAATAATCTCTCTATAAATCGCTCACGATCACCAATGTATATTTAAGTTTTGTGTCTTAATCGTTCTGTTTAAATTTTAAAAATACAATAATTTAAGTGTTTTATGATTGGATATACACCAACTTTGACTTCTAAGTTGATCTTTATATATTAAAACGATCCAATCAATTATAAATGAGCATGGCTGTTAGTAATTTAATTTCTTAACTGCTAAATCAAAACTTTTAGCACTATTTTTATATTCTAAATAATTAAACATGACATGAATCCGAATATAGCTAGATTCATCTATAAATTATGATTGGATAATGCAATTGTCAAGATGCGTTTTCTTTGCCAGCCATAATTACTTAGACACATCACCAACATCCCATGGTCATCAAAATTTTTATATATGCTCTGAATATTTTGATTAACAATACATATTAAATAATGAGCTTGAAGCTATAGAGACTAGATAACCATCGATCTTCAGATTTTTATTATGTCTTCCGCACTTTGTTAATTTCTTGTGATTAAAATAAACTTAACTAAAGGACAAAAATTAAAACGCTAGTAATTATTCGATATCATGGTTTTGAAATATGAAAAAGAGCACTAGACTATTTAAGAGCATCTTTAATATATTTATAAATTATTTTTTTAAAGATGTCACATATATAAAATTTATATTAGAAGTATAATTGGATTTTTTAATATATTTAATTTTATTTATTATCAAATTGACATGATAAAAAAAATAATTCATATTTTTAATTTTATCCTCTATTTTTAAAAGGTCTTGTTGACAATTATGAATTACTGACTCAGTAATTTATTTATTTTATTGGTGATTAAAGAAAGAGAAATAACTAATTTAATAATTTTATAAAATAATAAATAGCAATTCATATCCATATTGAAAAGTAATTTTTAGAGATGATATTTATCAATGTCATATAAAATGCAAATCTCTTTACATTAATGACGTAACATATTTTTTACGAAAGCAATCCATTTATACATTAGAGATGCTCTAAGTTCGCTGTTAATACGATGTTCGTAATAATTAAAAAAACTAATAATAAATTATTTATAAATATAATTTAATAATAATAAATTAAATTTAAAATATATAATATGAATATATATTTTAAGTTTGATTTTAATCTATTGGTTATGATTTAAATGAAATTTTTGAGTAATAATATATTTAATTAATATATTTTTTTTAAGATTAATCAAATAAAATTTATATATTTTAAATTATTAAATAATAATAATAATAATAATAATTAAGGGAAAGTATGAAGTCGGCAAATATGACATTCACATACCCTACACGTGAGAGAGAATGCGATGGGATTTGGGGTTTAGTGGTGTAGTAGTACTGCCTGCTTGCATATGCATAGCAGCGACACTAACAGGTGGTGTTCAATGATATTCACCAACTTTTATAAATCACCATAAATTAGAAATCTGCATAAGTCTCTGATTTGACCTTAGACTTGTTAAAAGGATAGGACTAATTTGACTTAGTTCGGTCCAATACGAATTAACACTTAAATAGACTGAATTGAGTCGATCTATTTATTATACAGATCAATATTTTATTGATCCTAATTCAATCCGCGAATTAACAAACCTAAATAAACTGGTCTGTGGATTGATTTTAAAAATTTTTAATTTAAAAAAAATATATAAAATACACTAATTACTAGTAAATATGATATTTTAATAATAATAATAAATTTATAATCTAAATACAATATAAACTAACTATATTATAAATTAACATATAAAAATTTTAACAAGTAAAATAAAAGTTTCATCAATAATTTTAAATTTAAACACATGATCTCAAATATCAAAATATACTAATCCAACATCATTCAATATTAATAAATAATAAGTTTAATATCATTATTAACATTCAAATATAAACAATTATCATCTAAATATAAAGATTAAAAAAAATTAAATTAATTTTTTTTAATTAAATGGGTTAAATGAGTCGGATTGTGAGTTAAATGAGTTGGTCTATTTAACCCGTAAATTAAACGAGTAAAATCAAATCGATCCGTGAATTAAATGAATTAATTTTTTTAATCCTAACTCACTTAAATAATAGATTAAATTGATCGACTCACGGATTACGAACCCGTTTAACGGTTCTATTTAACCTTATTATCATTATCTATTGACAAAAATTATATTGCTTCTCTTGTTTTTTGTACGGTACTGAAATGTGAATATAGACGGGTGAATTCTTGTAGGCTAAGAAGTAAGGAATTCTCTCTCTCTTTCTTTCCTTCTTTCTTTGCTCTTGCCTACTGTTTCTGTATATACGGGTGATAGATAAAGAGAGTCGTGACTGTGTTGTGTGTAGACCTTTCATTCCCGGTGTGGTAGCCTTACTTTTCCTATTTATGGATATTTTTCTCCAATGACAACACTCTTTCGTCAGTAGTTTTACTTATATGTTTTCAGTTTAAATAATGAAGCAACCTTCACCGGTATGTTTGGTCAGTTTTTGAACGTCAATAAAGTTGTTATTAGAGCTGTTAAATAGGTGAATAGTCCACTAATCGATACGGTTAATTCATTATTTAGATAGATTAAAATAAAAAAATTTATTTATTTAATTTATAAATCGATTTAATTTAATTTATTTAAACTATAAGTTAAATGAATTAATATGTTCAATTTATGTATTAATTTGTTTAATTTATTTAATTAAAAAAATTAAATTTAATTATTTTTAATTTTTATATTTAAATAATAATTAATTATATTTGAATGTTAATAATAATATTAAATTTATTTATTAATATTAAGTGATGTTGAAGTAGTATATTTTGAGTTTTAAGATAATGGGTTTAGATTTATAATTATTAATAAAAAATTTATTTAATTTATTAAAATTTTTATACATTAAATTATAATATAATTAATTTATATTGTATTTAATAATATTATAAAAATCGTTATTTTAATAAAATAATATTTTTGATTTTATTAAAATTAAAATTAATAAAAAAAACTTTAAAAACGTCATTTTTTAGATTTAAAATCACAAAAAACGTATTTTTACAATTTTATATTTACAAATTTTTTCAAACGGAAAAGAAAACAAACGAACAAGAGCATGGGTTAGAATTCTGAAAATTGAAGACAGCAACAATTCTGTTATTGTATTACAACATTGCAGAAGCATTTCTTGTCATCGGATCCGTCGTGAGTAGATCTGTCAAACGGGCTAGCGGTTCGCGAGCCGGTTCGACTCGGTTCGGCATTTAGGTGGGTTAGGACCAAAAAAAATTGGTCCGTTTAATTTACGGGCTTTTTTAGCTCGGTCCGTTTAACCCGCAGGTTAAGTGGACCAGCTCGTTTAACTCGCGAACCGACTCGTTTAACCCACCTAATTAAAAAAAAATAATTTAATTTTTTTTAATCTTTATATTTAGATGATGATTGATTATGT
>JAVXUL010055084.1:0-10445 GCA_035590515.1 Trichilia minutiflora
CAGGTTTTTATATTAGCCTTACAGGCCTACAGGTTGTATCCTGTGTTATTGGGTACACCCTGGAGGTCTGTGGCGTTATCACAGGTGGGACCCACGGGTCGGGTCGGGTCGTGACAAAAATAGCTTCAGTCAAAGCTAAAGTTGGTACCTTTAGGTTTTTTAATGTGTAAAATTGATTTATGACCTTAAAATTTGGATTTGAGCACTTAGGATTTAAAGACTTTTGAAAATGCACGTGTAATGAAAAGAAAAACACCTGTTTTGAACATCCTCGATTGGCTAACACATAAAAGAAGAATTAATTTCACTGTTCCTAATTTGAATAAAAAGAAAATAAGTATTGCTAGACAAATCCAAGGTCTGAGACCATTTTGACTCACACAAATACTAAAATATTCAGAGATAGTGCATACACGACAGCTGTATGAAGCAAAGAAGATCATTTCTGTAGATTATGATAAATCAAGATTCTGATCCGGTGGCTTATAATAAAGTAATTAACTGATCAAAATTCTGACAACTGATTGGATGTTATGAACAATGAAGTATAGTGCATTATAGATAAATAGAGATTGAGAAGTGGTTGAATTACCTAAAAAGTTCAAACCAATATATTGTAAATAGGTGTACAAGACTAAAAGGGGAAGTAAAGGCTATATTGAAAGATTCAAGATTAGGCAAGTAGTGAAAGGCTTTAAATAAAAAGAAAATAGATATCAAGACAACTTTACTTAGTGGTAAAGTAAAGTGAAGAGGTCTATATAATTCAGTATAAAGGGTGTATAGAAGAAATAAGGAGCATATAATTTATAAGTTAAAAGTAATCGATTTATATGATGAAACAAGCTTCTTATCAGTAATATATGAAGATTAAGTGTGATCACTTCTTTTGGTTTTGTGAAAATGATATTGATTAATGTACCCATATAAGGATCAATGGGAGGTTACTTCATCAGGATTAGTGGGAGATTACTTCATGAGTCAAAGCAACTCTTGACCACAAATATCAATATAAAGGATTATAGAGAAGCGTCTTATATCTTGGGTATTGAGATTCGTTGTTATAAATTTTATAAAATTTATGAATAATCTCAAAAAGACATGTGCATAGATTGAGGATTGAAAATTTTTAATATATAGATCCAAAAATCTGAAAAAATAATCTATTGTAAAAGTGATGGGTTTAACAAGATTAATGGCTCAAGAATAATCTTGAACGAGATGCATTGAAAATATTCCATAAGCGTATATAATTGACAGTCTTATGTATGTAATTGATAGTCCCATATATGTAAAAATTTATATATTAAACCAGACATAAAATTTTACGGTCCCAAAACATGTCAAATCCTAGACATGATCATTGGATTATAGTCAAGAAGGTGATGAGATATCTATAAAGTATAAAGGATCTTATACTAATAAGAAGGTTGATACTATCGCTTTAGTTAATGATTCGGATGCAGATTTTGGTAGATATCTAGATGACCTAAAGTTTATTTTAATTTATATTTTCATATTGAATAAAATAGTTATTTCCTAAAAAAATATAAAAGTAAAATCTAAAAGCTTCCTCAACCAGGTATATAAAGTATGGTGCATGTTATGGAGCATCTACTCATGGTAGTTAGCTCAAATATTTAATTTAATAGCTTCAAATGGATGATTCGATCTCTAAGGTAAGCCTATAAAGATTTATCATACTATTATATTCTATTTTAAGAATAAGAGGATTGATATTGAATCAAAATAGATAGATATCGATTATCTTACAATCAGGAATTTAGTGAAAAAAATTATAATACATTAATATAGACTCTATATTAAAAATTTTAACAAAAAATATGAACCATAACTTTTGAGCGGTGTATTGTAAACATGGGTATACATAATTTTAAAAATACTTTAGATTAGTGAGAGTTTTTAGATATTTATAAATAAATGTCCACTAAAGTTATTGTATTATTATATGTGATCATCATTCGTGTTTGTTGTATAATATAACAATTACATTTAACATACCTGTTAATATTATATAAAGTTTCGAGAACAAAGTAATAGTAGTTAGGAATATGAGTTTGTTAAAGTTAAATTGAATATATCTATTAATACTATATAAGATTTTTTAAAAATAAATAATAATCACGGATATATAGACTCGTTGGAGTTAAATATTTTTCTTATATTATTATTGAAAGATAAGGATAGGGAACTATAAAAAGGACCAATAAGATTATGATGTTATTTATAATCACATTAGGACATCATATCTTACTACACTACTAGTCTCAAGATCCATATCAATTTAATCGATAATATTTGTGATTTTGGATTGATTATGGATCAATAAAAGATGCATTAATCATCATAGTCTAATATTAAAGATTAAATTGGATTGGATTATTTGAGATGTTAAACTCATGACTATTATCTTAAAACGTAATTACATAAAATGCTTTCTTTGTTAATTAGCCTAAGAGTTATATTTGAATAAATAAAATTATTTATTTTTTAAAACCGATTAATATAGTTCAAGGGGGAGAATGTTGGATTTTTCGTGGATTTACATTAATCATTACTGTGATTTTATTAAAAATGAGCTAATGAAATAGTCATTAAGTAAGTGAATTCAATTATGTGATCTAAAAAAACTTAGGCTTAACGTTTTTAATAAACTAGTTTGGTAATCAATATACGTCACGAGTTATGCTGAAACCTTTAATAGAGAGACCCAACAAAAATCAAGTAGAGTTAAGTTAGGTTCCTTTTTAATTTTTTATGTACAAGGAACATTAAGGGTGATAAAAACCCTAGAGTGCTTTTACTCCATTGAATAGACTATCACATAAATAGAAAATAGAGAGAAAGACCTAACATTTAAAATGCTGGAACTCTGCATCAATAATTAAAATAAATATATATTTTTACTTGTATTCTATAATTATACGTGCATGATCTTGATAAATAAAGAATATTAATTCTTACTAATACTCCAATTTCATAGAAGTTAAAAGAGCGAAGGAAGAAAATGATGAACAAGTTCTTAATTGAGTTAACAATATTTAAGAATTCTCTAACCAATTATTTGAATAGCATGAAAATTTGATCGCTAAAAACAGAGATAGATGAGATACTGTGAGATGAAGAGCTATATTGGCATAAAAAATCGTGAGTTGCTTAGTTGAGAGAAGGAATATCATTGTAGGGTTGTATGAAAATAACGAATGACTGACAGGAGGACCCTTAAGCCGTGAAGAACATCATCTATAAATTTTTTAAGGATATATTCACCCCCTTTGATCCGTCAAAATAACAAGTCCAAGTAGCTTCGAATCATACATTTAATTAGGGTTTATGAGTTGGGTTTAAATGAGCTCGATCGTAAAGGGACTAATAAACTTACAAGCTTCCTAACTCAAATTTAGAATGCTCGAAGCCAATCATCTCATGATTAATTTGATCATTTAAGTTAACAATAGGTTATACGACCAAACGTTTAGAGTTGTACTCTAATAATCTATATTGATTAAATAAAAATTATTTAATAAAACTGTTATAAATTTTAAATTTTATCTTTGTCTTAAATTAATAATAAATACTTAATTGATTCTTTATTTGATATTCTTATGCTAGGTCTAGCGTATATATCATGCCTCTTTAATTAGTCATTTTTTCCAAGCTATTGAATATTCTATTGATTATTTTTATATATTTATATTTGTAAATAAAATTTATAAATAAATATTGTTATTCAATAAATAATTTACTATATATATTGTAATACAAATTTAAATAATCAAGTATTACAAATAACTTATGTGAATATTATTTATATATATTCTTTTTGTAAGTATATATTTTATGATCCATAAATTTATATTTTTAAGTAATCGAGATTTTTATCATATTATTAAGTTTTTTTTTGTGATAACTAAAAAATTAATGTAATATATGAATACAATTTCATTATTTATTTAGGGTTAAAATCAATAAATTTTTAAAAAATTTATGTGAATTAAAATTAATGATAAATCATGCACTATAAAAATAAAAAATTTAGAGTCTTAGATAATGAAATGCACATTTCATAAGTGATTGTACATTTTTTTATTTATAAGAATTAATAATTTATATTTTTATATTAACATAAGATAAATAATAAATAAATCACATATTTAATAAATAAAAGTTAATATTATAGGCACTTAAACTAATATATAGTTAAATAAAATTTAAAAATTAAAAAAAAAAATTATGTCTCGTAATTTAAGTGCTCACACACATATATACAAGCGCACACACGCACACACCTGAAAATAAAAATCATTATGCTGCATATAGTCACATTGGATGACTCTTCTTTTCTTTGTCTTTTATTAATTTGCTTTGGCTTTCTTGCCATTACAATTGCCTTTTCTTGTTTGCACCACTTTGCTCAATAATGAGAGGAGAAGCAAATCCACATACTTTATCGTATCGAACAACATTGCATTCAATGTTTGCACCACTTTTTTCAATAACGAGAGGAGAAGCAAATCCATATACTTTATCGTATCGAACAACATTGCATTCAATAAAATAAAACCAAATCTGAAGACAGGAGGGCATGATAGCGATGTTGGTCTTAATAATTATGAATATTAACACTTTACAGGACAAGTATCTCCTCACTTCATGTCATGCCTTAAAAGGCTCAAAAGTGGATTCATTGAAAATGGGATATATAAATAAAGCATTGTTTTACATATTCTATTCCATTAAAGAGATTTTTTTTTCTCTTTTGAAAAGAAAAAATGTTTCCTAAAGTCATCTTATGGACATGTGCATTGCTCTATTTTATAAGGTATTAAGGATAACAAAAGGTATTAAATATAAATTATTAATATGTAAATAAAAATATATGTATTAAAAATATTTAAAATAAATAATTAAGTTGAGATAATAAGAATATGCAGTTTTTGCTTTACCAATTGAGATACTTTGGAAACTCTAAAATTATTATAGGATGTTATTAGAAATTTTATATGTGAAATATTTTTTATTGTACTCTTAATATTAATTAATTAAAAATAAGAACTCTAAACATATCCTATATTATTTGGTGAAACCTTGATTAAGATTGTATAGCATTACAAACGACTTCAAATATCTTAATATAAACATGTGTCATGTTGACCCTTTGCTTGTAGAGTTCCGAAAATAGGGTAGGAGAAATGAAAAAGAACAACAAAAGGAGTAGGATGGCCTTCGAAACATTTAATTTTATTTATTTAACTCGATTATTATTGATATATACGAGGGTTAAAGATCTATGTGGCGTTTAAATACTTGATAGTATGAAATAATTTATCAAAAGATCATTAAAATTTTATATGCTTCTATTATAAGATAGGTGAGTTTCTATTTCCATTTCTATTAATTCCATTATTTCATTTTTACGTAGAGTGGAATCTCTAAGGAGTCCAACAAGAAAATAGAGGCAGTACTTAACAAATACAAAATGCATAATGTATGATATATAAAAATACTGAATTACAAAAAACAGTGAGAAGCCTCAAGAATTTACATAGACATTAGAAATAGAGCTTCTCTCTTCCAAGTTTGCACATACTCTCTTGCCCCAGTAAACATCATTAACTATATTGAATCAAAATCTCGGACAGTAAAATCTTAAACAAATAAATTCAAATTTATATATAATGCAATTAATAAGATTACAAAGAACCCACAAATAAAAAAAAATTAATATGTATATAATAAGCAGCAAATTCAGAAACAATATGATCAGGCAGAAGAGATTTGATCCTTAGCAGGAAAAGGGTTTGTTTTGAAACGATAGAGGAGCTTCTTCTTTTTAGAGGTAGGGTTGTCAATGGTAAGAACAACTTTTCCAGGTTCATTGACCTTGAAATTGTCACACAAAATAGGTTGTTCAGGAATTGAGGTCCATTTTTTAGGTTTTTGGATGATCACTGTGTAGCTTCCTTCAGTATTTGGAACAAATTCTGCGCCATAGTTCACATCCCACCCAACTGCTCGGACTTCCCAGCTAACATGGCAAGCCTACAGATCATTAATTCAATAATATTATTGTTAATAAGTATGTTCAGTTCACTGCAGACCAGAAAACATCAAAACAACCGAAGAATAATGGTGTCCAGAGAATCCAAGAAAGATGCTCTATTTAAGACCATTACTATACTAATACGAGAATCCCTAAGCTGATGGGTTGGTTTCCTCCTTTCCTTTGGATTCTAAAAAGTGAAAAAGTAACATTGACTACTTGACCAGAAGATCATAAGAAAACTCGCCTCAGTAACTGGAAATTCTACTATGTGCTTAGCTGCTGCCCTCACTGTGATCTCAATAACTGCATCTGTTGCAACAAATTCACCTTCTTTGCTCAGTCCTCCATATCTTACAGGTACTTGCTCAGCAGCTATGTACCTGTACATGAAGTATAATAAATGTATTAACCAAACAAGAAAACATAAGTCAAGATGTATTATAAACAATTATTTAAAAATAGGGAGAAGAGAGCGGGAAAATTGATGTCCTAATTACCTGAAGAGGGTTTCTGCAGATTTAGATGGACCCGAAACAACAAACTTGCTCCTAGTTCTGTGAGTCAAAAATGGGCTTATCATCTTATTAACTGCAAGGTACCACCATGGCACATTGATAAACACCTACATTATGAAAAGAAGATGCAAACTCATGATCAGTAACAATTTCTGATAATTAAAAATTTTAATTTGTTTTACAATCATATACCTGTTTGGCAACAAATTCAGGGTAGTTGTCCTGAAGCAAGTGAAGGGCCTGTTTGGTAGCTTGTCGAAGCTCCCATTTTGCAGGTCCTGGAGAATTCTTCAAGTCATTGACCTGAACAATGGTTGAAATACCACCAGGTGTGAAATCCAATTTCCTTATGCTCTTTTCCAGGAATTGAATTCTCCACCTCAAGAATTTTTGCCTCTTTTCTTCGTCAGAAAATGTTTTCTGATAAAGCTCCTTATTCTGGAATTCCCCGTAGACATTATAGCAAACAGGGTGTCCGTCCTTGTCAAATCCATGCATGAAAACAACCTTCTCCAAATCATCACCCAAGTCGTCTTCAATCAATTCATCAATGCCAAACTTCTTTCTCCACCGAATTGTGTTTTTGAGCATTGTGAATGCATCTTTAACCTTGAAATCTCTGGCACGAAGAAACTTCAAGAGAATTACATCGCTTCTCTCATCAGCCAGAAGCGGTATTCCCCATATGGAAATCTCTTCAGCTGGGACTTCAGTTCCAGGCTTGGTGTCTTTTGAATCTGATTCATTCTCCGGTTCCTTTCCTGGAGAATGTAACTGAGGCTGCTGCTCTGGTAAAGACGAGGAGGAGACTGCTACAATGGTTTCTTCTATGGCTTCTACAGTCTTGGCGCCATCATCATCAGCTATTGCTGCAGCAGCAGTTGTTGGCTTTGCATCAGTAACCTCATGAGTCTCTTGATCATCCTCCAGAATAGTAGTTTCTCCTTTCTCTGGTTTAGTATCCTTCTCTCGAGAAGCAATCTCTGATTCATTAACGACAGGCTCTGGTTGTGGTGCTTGTTCTTCGGCTGGTTTCTTCTCCTCTTCTGATGATGTTGTTTTAGTACTGAACTCATTTTTCTTAAACGCTTCTCGCAGCAGCTGCTTAATCTCTTCAAGCGCTTTCTTTTCATAATCTGGAAGATCAGCAAATTTAGTGCTTTCTTCCTTAAAAGAATCTGGTTGTGACTGAGGTAATTTCTCAACCTCATCACCGTCAGATTTCATCGATTCAGTCTCCTTAGAAGCCTCTTCAATCTGTTTCAGCTTCAAATTTTCCTCCTCACTCTTCGGCAATGGCACTGGTACCGGTAGCTCTTTGTCCACCGCTGGTATTTCAGTCTTCTCAGCAGGCGGCATATCAGCTACAACCACCACCTCTTCTACTTTCACAAAAGTAGTTTCTTGAGCCTCATTCTTCTGAACTTCTTCCGCCATAACTGAAGTTGATAGAGCTTCCAATTAGAAATGACAATATGAGAAAGAAAATCAAGATCAGAGAGATATGTGAATGATGGGATGAATGAAATGAAGAAGAGATGGGTACAAGTTATATATACAAAAAAGAGATGGCAGTTGAGTTGAAGAGTGATTAAGGTGAGAAGTGGGGTCGTGATTAAGCTGTTAAGCTCAAAATGCTGCTAGCACGGATCCTTTTTGTTCGGACCCACTCTGCCACTATTTGGTTCATTTTTCCTTTTTTTTTTTCATTTGCGATTGTACATCAAACAATCATCGCCGAGAGAGGCGGCAATTTTTTTTTAATTTGATGCAGATTATTAGGGCCCGTTGTTACTGATCGGCCTTCAAAATACAAGCTAGCAGCATAATTGCTGTTGCACAAATTCAGAGTGCATGAATGCAAACGGGCAAAAAGTCATAAAAATAAGACCGTTGATATGTTGGATACATAGGATCCTCTTGTGTCACTGACCCATTTCTAGTTGCGCATCTCAACCGTTGAAAAGGCGATGGGAGTGATCATCCCTTTATTTCTTGTGGGCCCAAAGACTACTCATACAACTAGATCACGATTTTGGTCCTAACCACCATGAGAAAGGGCGGTGATATTTACACCTCGCCTTTCTTTCTTTCTTCTTCTTCTTCATTTTTTTTTTATTTTTTATTTTTTATTTTAATGCCACCCAATATAATTAACAAATTTTTTATAAATATTAAAAAATATACAATTTATAAATCAATTTTTATAATAACAAAATTAATATATTTTTATATTTTATTAGCTAATTTTTAAACAAAATATAAACATTATTTTTTTTCTCAATTATAGGGTTATGATATGTTTAATTTTTAATAGTTACTATCCACCTATTAAATTTTTTAATAACCAAAATTTTATCATTAACAAAATAGTTGAAAATCAATAAATATTAATTAAATAAATGCTTGCATTAATTTTAAAAAATATGCTACTTTTTTAACACCTTAAATACTTTTACTGATTTAAAAAATATATATTAGTACATATAATATCTTAAAGAAAAAATAAAAAATTTACAATTAAAACTATTAGAGATGAAATTTATTAAAAAATTTTACATTAATTTAATTTATAATAGGGTTAGGTCATTAATATTAAATTAAATTATAAAAAATCTTAAATTTTAATTTCAAAAGGTTTAATTAAATATATATATTTAGAAATCATCACTTTGATCCAATAATGTTTGTTCAATGTCACTTTGAGCCTCTAACAAAACTTTTATTGCCATCTACATATTAGCATTTTTTTTTTTTTTGTATGTGTGTGTTATGGTAGCACTTACAACATAAATACTAGCAAAATGACCTCATTTTGCTCTAGCAAAGAGACATTATTTTAATTGTAGCTACAATTAATTAGAAATTGTCATGCCCTGATATGTAGGTCTTATACGTAATAATTGCCATAAATTCCTGATATACACTTAATTACTTTTGAATACATGTTGAGAGTTTATAAGGTTTTTGAAAACCTGTTTTCAAAACTAACATTTAAAATACTTTCAATATTTTCTTCTCAAACACTCAAACTTTAATAAAATATCTTCATTTAATCTCAAATATCTCAAAGCATTTAAATCAATTTATAATTCCACAAAACAAATAATTAATAATATAAATGTGAGCTCCGTTCCTATAACTCAAGGGCATAACAATAATTTTCTCTTTTTATTGCACATGCATTTGCCTCTATCATATACACCGTTAACATGTCATCACAATTTCATATTTATTTTGGGGATTTGAATTAGTTAAGCTAGAGTTTTGAGATTGTAAATATAGGGATATCAATATAATTAATGTTAGTTTTATTTTGAGTGGGACCTCAATGATATTTTCTAAATTAGAGAGAACTCAAGTAAAAATTTTCATCTTTGGCAGGTTCGGTAGATCGAATAGTGTGATTCGCTCTATCGGCATTTTTATGACTACTTGAAAATTTTGTGACATTTTATTCGTTCGAATAAATAGAGGCATTCGTTCGATCGAATGGGACTTCGTTCAATTGAATAAGTTATTTTTTCAACCGAAGCATTGATTCATTCAAACGAAAAAAATTTTGTTCGATCGATAAATTGAAAGTCCCTTGACTTTTTGGGACGTCGAAGAATTCGTTCGAACGAACCTTGATTCTTTCGATCGCAGGGGACAGTTCATTCGAATGAACTTTGATTCGTTTGATCAAATCAATGTAAAATGATGATTTTGTCCTCTTCTAGAAGCTTCTCCTTTAGAAAACTTAAAGATAAAATGATAATTTTGCCTTCTTTTTTATAAAAAAGAGGCTGAGCCCCCCTTCTTGTCATTCCCTCTCTTTCCCTCCTTCTTTTCCTCTCTCCCTCACGTTTTCTCTGCTCTCT
>JAVXUL010055095.1:0-10445 GCA_035590515.1 Trichilia minutiflora
TTATTATTTAAATTTGAATATTTATTTATTTTGTATGATTATTTATATTTTCAAAGTTACTTTGATAGTTTTTAAAATTTTTTGGATTAAAATGTAAGATTCTTAAAATTTTTTAAAAAAAAAGGACTAAATTATAAGAATTATAAGTTTTTAATTTTTTAAAAAATAAAACCAAACCTTCAATTTGGTTTGAACATGATACTGATTTTTCGGTTCCCTGTTTAAATCGGACCGGATCTAGACTAAAAATTCTAGATTTTATTTAAATCGGATTGAGTACTGGTTTGACAAAAAAAAAACAAAACCCAGTCCAATTTCAGCAATAATATTGATTATTGTGTAGGGTCAAAAGCTTTTTGTGTTGAGAATTTAAAACTTTTTTTTTTCTTCGTACAGCAAATAAATAATAAAACGTTGAAATAATTTGACATAGCCTAACTTAAAATACGATTTTTTTTTTTAAATTTAAATTTTATAGTATGGAATAGAGAAAGATAATAGTTTGCTATAAATTTAATAGTGAAATAAAAATAAAATTGTTAAATTTAATCATAAAATAGAAGTAAATCTTCTTATAAATGTTTTAGAATTGCTTGCAACTTTTTCTTTGACAACAACCTTTTTTTTTTCTTTTTAATATTATGTTCTAATTTCAATTGAGAAGGGATGTCTGCATTATAAATTTTCAACAATTTATCAAATCTCAACATTTCATTTTTGCAACATCAAACACCTTTTAAATATGTTATATTTTTTTAATTAATTTATTATATATTATTTTAGTTATTTAGTATAGGTAATTCACATTTAATTAAGTAATAATTTTATTATTTAAGTAGTTAGATCAAACAAAATTTTTTTTAATCTAAATTAAAAGTGTTAAATAAGTGGAATTATATCAATAACATGTTTACTTATTTAAAAATAAGTTACCTTAGCAAGTCATGTCGAGTTACTTATTTATTTATGATATAATTAATAAAAATATTACGATGAGGTAACCATAAAAAAAGGAAATTATAAATAACTTGACACTATGCTACTCAACCCATTGACTCGATTTACTTCTATTTATTTCCTCTTATTTGAAATAGTTTCGCTTTAATTTTTAGAGTAGATTTAAAAGGGGTTTTAGTAATACCTATTTAAACTTTTTTGCAAATTAATTAATTGATACATACTGATAAATTATAAATTTTATCATGTAAAATTTTATTTTTATTATATAAACTTTTAAATAAAATAATTAATTTTTAACAAATTTATTTTGAATTTTATTTATAATTTTAATAATTTAACTTATAATATTTTATACTAAAAAATTTATAAATTAATTTTAAAAATTAAAATATTTTTATTTTATATTCATAAAAATTTATAAATTTATTTTTATTTTATAATTTAAATTTATAAAATTTTTATATTTAAAAATTAAATAAAAATAATTTAAATATTTAATCTAAAATATTAAAAGACTATAGTTTAGATTAAATAAAAAATTTATTTAAATTATTTGAATTTAAAAATTCAACTTAATTATTATCTAATTAAATTTAATATCTATTAAATGGAATGACGAGTAGCCTGATTCATTTGTACTTCTAATTGAAATATTAAAACAAAATTTTTTGATAGATAAGTCACACTGTATCTATTTGACTGAACATCCTCTCTTTATAATAAAAAATTCAATCAAATATTAATTTTTATAAACACTTAAAAAAATAAGTAATTTTTTAAATAAATATATATATAAACAAATAAACTCTACAAAAAAAACTATAAAATTTTTTTTATATTTTTTTTGTAAATTCTAATTTTTTAAAATATTATAAAAATTTTAAATTATTTTTATCATTTAACTAAAAGTAGAACTTATTTAAATTATTTTAATAAATAATTTATTCATAAAAATTAATAATTAAAAAAAATTTTATAAAAAATTTATCAAATAATTTTATCTTAAAATTTAAAATTTTTATTTTAGATAAGAGTTTTTTTTTTTTTTCAGCTTTTAAACTAAAAAAACAGCACGGCCAAAGTAGACTCTGACGGACGAAATCTTTTGAGGACAAATTCGTAATTTGACTTTCTTCCAGACTCCATCAAACCACCCAACCGCGCATCTTCAAGCCTTCAACAAACTGCTCTAACTTCTATTTATGTTTTTTTTGAAGTAGCTTCCCCTCAGAACGGGAAAAGGAAAAAAAATAAAATAAAAGTAAACTCGGTCAGTTCGAAATCAACACACTCGTCCAGAGTTAAACCTAACCATGGTATACCCAGACATGAAATCAATGGCCGAGGCGATCGGAGTCTCGGTTCCGGTGCTGAGGTTCCTTTTGTGCTTCGCCTCGTCGATTCCTGTGAGTTTCCTCTCGCGGTTCATTCCGATTCGAATTGGCCGCCACCTCTACGCGGCCAGCACGGGGGCTTTCTTATCGTATCTTTCATTTGGGTTCTCTTCAAATCTGCACTTTTTAGTGCCCATGTTGTTAGGTTATCTTTCTATGGTCCTTTTTCGCGCTAAGTGTGGGATCATCACATTTTTCTTGGGCTTTGGATATCTCATTGGCTGGTACACGCTTTTGATTTATGATTTGGTTTATGTTGCATTGACATTGAATTTGAATTATCACATGTAATTGAATTTTCCTGTTGTTAATATATTTTCGATTTTCTTTTGGTTGAGTTTCCGTCACTAAACGGTTTAGTTTGCCCTAGAGCGAAGGCTAACGAAAGCAATCTTGCATGTTAGTTTTCGGGGTCCTTTTGGATATTCGATGACTAATATTAACAAATAATTGCAGTAAGTTCAGCTTAGGTCTGCAACGGTGGAAAACATGAATAAGAGGGTTTTAATATAAATTAGTATTTAATAGGAATTTAAGGCTATCTTTCAGTCACTTCTGTTTGAAATTTTGTTCTCATTGCTAATATTCGATGGATAAAATGATTTTTACCATGGTAAAATTCATTCGTGAAATGTTATAGTATGATCAAGTTGTCTTTAGATATTAGATCTGCAACGGTGGAAAACATGAATATGATTCGTGAAATGTTATAGTATGATCAAATTGTCTTTAGATATTAGATCTGCAACGGTGGAAAACATGAATATGAGGGTTTTAATATGAATTAGTATTCAATAGGATTTCAAGGCTATCCTTCAGTTACTTCTGTTTGAAATTTTGTTCTCATTGCTAATATTTGATGGATAAAATGATTTTTACCATGGTAAAACTCATTCGTGAAATGTTATAGTATGATCAAGTTGTCTTTAGATATCTACTAAAGATAAAAAAATTTAGTATAAGATGTTCAAGTACTTTCTCCATGTATAAGATAATCAAGTACTTTTTTTGTAAAGGTGTTGAAGGTTTGCTTATATTATAATTATTTGAATTCATTATGAGATATAAGTAATAGAATCTAAAAAACTATGGGCTTGTTTACTATTGTGGTGATACTGATTTCAAGCCACAACCTTTGTGGCTTGAAGCATTAGATGCCAAAAATTAGTAAGAAATTGAGTGGCTGCCACTAAAAATTGCTGTTACTAAAATCTTTTTCTGCTTTACCAAAGCACAGAGAACCATTACAATCCCCGACAAAGTCTATAGCTATCAATGTATTGACAAAGTTTTTATGTGAGGCCTGAGTGCTAGGTCGTTGCTTCTACACATTGGCTGTGTCCTCAAAGCAACTAGCCATTAGGAACTTTAGTAACCTTTTTTTTATTCTGCAATATAATTTAAAATGTGTGAATTTCATTCATTTGTAATGGGAGCAATAGAGCTGTTTGCTTTATGGATTATGTATTATTGATATTCTATTGTGTTTCCCTGAACGATTTGTTGCTTCTTCAAGTTTTGTTCTCCTGTGGTTTTTGTTCATTTCAATTACATGATGAGCGGCTATTTTATGTTTCTATGCTTTCTTATTTCAGAATTCTTGACTATTCATGTAAATTTGTAGCCATGTATATTACATGAGTGGGGATGCATGGAAAGAAGGAGACATTGACGCCACTGGTAAGCATAATTTCAGGTTTTCTCTGTGCCTTTAGTATCCCCTTTGGAAATGAAATCAGTAATAATCATGTTATTATTTTATGAAGTAACGAAAGTAACTCTTGATTTAATAAATTTGCTAAATAATATGTCTATTATTTTGATATTTAATTCTTGAGAAAAGCTGTTATATCCTTTCTTTGATCTTGCCTGGGTTTTGATGAGTGGTACTGCCTGTGCAAGAAATCAGATGTTTTCAGATTAATGGTTTAGAACATTTTCGTTTCTCTTGTATTAGGCTATTAAAATTGTTGGACATTTGATTTCAATGCATGTCAACACATGCATATATTTGATGTTATTCAACTTTTTTCTTTTTAATGGTTAATATTGATGATCAACTCTTCTACTTCACAATATTACATCAAAGTTCACTGTGAACTGGTGTTTTTAAATTTTTAGGAGCATTAATGGTGTTAACACTGAAAGTAATTTCATGTGCAATTAATTACAATGACGGATTACTGCAAGAAGAGAATTTACGTGAAGCACAAAAGAAAAATCGGTTGATTCAATTGCCTTCGTTGATTGAGTATTTTGGTTACTGCCTTTGTTGTGGTAGTCATTTTGCTGGACCAGTTTATGAGATGAAGGATTATCTTGAGTGGACAGAAAGGAAGGGGGTAGGTTTATTATGTTCCTAGTTTATGTTTCTCTATCTTTGTCTTGATGGACAATAATAGTTTTGGTCTTTTTGAATCTCACAAATTTTCTTTTCTCAGATATGGAGTCGGTCATGGCCATCACCTTATGGAGCAACACTTAGATCTCTTCTCCAAGCTGGTTTTTGCATGGCTTTGTATCTTTACCTGGCACCCCATTACCCCTTATCCCGTTTTACCGAACCCATATACCAAGAATGGGGTTTCTGGAAGCGGTTGAGTTATCAGTACATGGCTGGATTTACGGCACGTTGGAAATATTATTTCATTTGGTCACTTTCAGAGGCCTCAATCATTATTTCTGGCCTGGGTTTCACTGGCTGGACAGAATCTTCTCCACCGAAGCCAAAATGGGATCGTGCGAAAAATGTTGACATTCTAGGTGTTGAGTTGGCTAAAAGTGCTGTTCAGTTGCCCCTTGTGTGGAACATACAAGTCAGCACCTGGCTTCGTCATTGTGAGTATCTTTGACCTCTCTTGAATTTTGCTATGGTAGATTGATCTTATTAATTGAAGCTGCAGCTATTGCCATCTCCATGATGCTAAAATTTAAGTTGGGCTGTAGGTTTTATTTGTATCTTGTTAATGATCAATCTATATCTGTATAAAAGTTACTTAAAAATTATCTTAGAGAAATAAATAAAAGAGGGAAGATAAATATCCCCACACCACCCCATACCTAATCACTAATTAAAGAAATTTCTCTTCCAGTGTTGGTGTAAGGAAGAATTGATCCTTTGACCTCTTACTTTCACTGTAGAAGAGAGACTAAACCAACTAGGCAATATAAACCTTGGTATAAATATACCGAACCCATGGTGCAATTTTTTATTGAATTTATTCAAATGCAAACTTGTGGATGGAGATTGTTAAGTGTTGGTAGGTCTAATAAAATCATTAGTGGTGCATTTGATTATAGTGTGGTATGGTGTGCTAGTCTAGTGAGGATTTTTTTTTTTTTTTTTTGGTTCTGTTGCTTGAAACATTTAATGATATGGTTTGCAAGTCTAGTGAGTAAGACTTTTTTTTTTTTGTCTTCTGTTGACTTCAAGCATTTCATGGATATACAATTGTTCTGGTAACCATGTGGGAGATTATAACATATTTGATATTTTCCATTGCTGCAGATGTTTATGACAGGCTCATTCAGACTGGGAAGAAACCTGGATTCTTTCAGTTGCTGGCTACGCAGACTGTCAGTGCTGTTTGGCATGTGAGTATCATCTTCTTTGTGATGTCAGCCTTTAGTGTTTGAACTTGCTTTGTGCTAGGTTATGTATATAAACAGTTAGTAAGACTGTTTTGATTACAAATGAATTTGTGGTTTTCCAAAGCTTTCCTCTACCATTTCTTTTCCTACTAAATGTTTTAACCAACAGAACTACTCTCGTTTTGGGAAAAAATGTCACTTGTTATGTGGAACTATTGATTTTATTGCAATTGTATTTTTTTTTTAATTTGAGAATCATGGTACCTGGTGTTAATTTTCAAACATTTGGAAATGTTTGAAATTGAGGTCCTGTGGCTTTGAATCTCCAGTTGTTGGATGCAATTCGAAAATGTTAAATGTTGGTTTAAAAAAATTATTAGACCCTAGTAAAAGTTGGTGTCTCCAAGTACTTGTTGCAACCATGTTTCCAAAATTAAGAGCAAGTCAGTAGTACCAAACATGCCCTTTATCACTAGTTCCTGCCGTGACTTTGAGAGTTGATGTTATTTCCTTTGTAGATATTCTTTGTATGGTTTTTTACTAGAATGCATTCCCGCTGTTCTTGTTAGGATCAAATCCTCTACAGTTATATATTAGTGCTTTTTGTTTGTACAACTAATTGATGTCCTCTAAAATCTTTCTGTTTTTTCATCTGTGTCATCATTTTCATCTCATATATGTATAAAGCATGCAAAGTGATTCTTGTAATAAAGTAGATGAGGGACTGCTCTGACAATTTTCCATGTATTTCTTCTTTATTGATAGAGTTACATCTTAAACTTGAGCAAGAACTATTATTCTTATTCTTATTATCATTATTTTCAATTCTCCATCTATGTAATATTCTTCCTCCCAATGTTGTCTCGTTGAATTACAGGGAATGTATCCTGGGTACATCATATTCTTTGTCCAGTCGGCACTGATGATTGCTGGCTCAAGAGGTACTGGCCTGACAACCACTTATTATTATTTGCTTCAGTTTTGTGTGTCCTTCCCTCACATTATCTTCCCGTTCTCTGAGCAGTCATTTACAGATGGCAGCAAGCTCTGCCTCCAAACATGGATTTAGCTAAGAAGATGGTGGTGTTTTTGAACTTTGCTTACACAATTCTTGTTCTGAATTACTCCTGTGTTGGTTTTATGGTTAGTCTCCCCACTCTTCTTCACTCAGCGAAACATGCACAATGAACAGGAAGTGTATAATTCTTGTCTTTCTGTATGATGCAGGTATTAAGTATGCATGAAACAATTGCTTCATACAGAAGTGTATATTATATAGGAACCATTCTTCCCATTGTACTGATCCTCCTGGGTTACGTTATCAAACCGGCAAAGCCTGCTCGATCTAAAATTCGGAAAGATCAGTAAGATTATGATATAGAAACTGCATGTCCTTCACATTGGGGTGCCTGGCCACCTGGAATGAGATTGCAAGAATAGTAGAAGAGCACTCTTTCTGTGGTTTCTCTCCTTGTTACGGAATGATTGGTATCATTTGTTTTATTATCTGAAATTTCCCAAACCATTGGTATCATGTTATTTCAAAAATGGTGTTGAGCAATCAATGCCAAATATGGTTTTACAGTTAATTACTTGTTGAACTGGAGTTGATGCTTGGTTATTTGGCTTTTATTATTATTGGGATAATTAGATGATAAAAGTTATAATAGAGTTATAATTTTTTTCTATAAATTATTATATATAAAAACTATCGTAATAAGATAGTATCAGTTATCACATATTATATGTTATTTATTTTTATTAATTTTATATTTTAATTAATTAATTAATGTTTTTACCTTCATAGCTCTTAACACAACTTTTATTAGAGCTTAGAATTATATCTAAATTGTTTGCTTTATTGATAAAATAAAAATGAATGAAAGGATAATACAGAGGTGGTGTCGGTGTATTGGCTTTGTTTTAAACTTAGGACCACCAATTCGTTCAAGATTTATACTTCCATTAGGCAAACAAACAGAGAAATACGACCAACTGGCTTCGGATTTTTCTGGGGCAAGGGAAAAGGAATTGAAAAGCAACATATAGAAAAAAGAAAAGAGAAAATGAATGAGTTTATACATAATAATTTATAAAAACTCTATTTTAAGAAATTTTACATGAAAAATTAAATCAAACGCACCCTTAATATATCAATTCAAATGTAATACTGAAAATATAAAATTTGTACAAAATAATATAAGTTAATAAAATAAAAAATTAATACAATTAATAAGAATGAATTGATTGGAACAAAGTGACAACTTAGTTTATGGTATTGAATGAGTTTATACATAATAATTTATAAAAAAAAAATTGGTATTTAATATTCTTTTTAATAACAAATAATTATTTGATATATATACTTAAATTTTTTTCAGAAATTGCATGACTATTAAACATTTGATTTTTAGTTATACATTAAAAAATAGGAACCAATATTTTAGTTCTCAAGAGAATTGCCAAAATAATAAAAAAGGATATAAAATAATACTTTAAATTTTCATTCTTAAAATTTGCTGAAACAACAAATAATCCTTAATTTGTTTAAAAAAATCCCCGATTTTGGTTATTTTTTAAAAAATAAATTAGTCTTTATAACGAAAAACGACCTTTTATCCTGATAGATTCTTCTCTTCGACCATAACTTCTAGTTTTCTCTTTAATAATTGATACCCACCTCAATGACGTTACCTTGAAGAAAATTGTTCAACGACAATCTTATAAGGTTCTTTCTTTTCTACCAGTTTTTTTGCTCTATCTGTTTCTCGTCAATTTTAAGCCTTATAGAAGTCATCTATCTATATCTGTCTGTATATTCATTCCAGAATTTATACATGGATTCGGTGAATTCAAATCTTGAAGAATGGGAAATTAGGGCAGGAGGAATGTTGGTACAGAAAAGAAATTCGGATTCCAATCAAAACTTTCCTCTGTTCCTCTCTCCATTAATGTTACAGTGAAATATGGCTCTGTAAATCATCAAATACGTATCAGTTCTCAAGCAAGCTTTGGTAATTAAAAATAAATTATGAGAATCTTTTCTTTTTCATTTATATTATATTATTTTCTTTTAATCGTGTGATGAGTGAAATTTATATTTTTGAAGTGGGGTGATCTTTATGTTTCAGGTGAATTGAAGAAAATGCTAGCCGAGCCTACTGGATTACACCCTGAAGAGCAAAAGCTGATATACAAAAAGAAAGAGAGAGATTCAAAAGTCTATCTAGATGTTGCAAGAGTGAAAAATAGATCCAAAATAGTGTTAGTACAAGACATAACAAGCACAGAAAAACGGTGCCTAGAGATGCTCAAAATGGCTAATATTGAGAGGGCTTCAAAATTGATGGAAAAAATCAGCTTGGAAGTCGACAAACTTTCTCACCAGGTAAATTTTGTTCTTTTATCTATATACACACACATGTAAGATCAGTGGAACCCAGGAGAATAAGTTGATAGGTAAGAATCTAGCAATAGTATTTGAAAACAATTTTAAAAGGTCCACGTCATCCAAAATTTATAAAAAACCAATAAATTAGGTCAGACAGAGCAGCCTGAAGAGCTAAAATTAAAGAAACAGAGTAAAGACATATAACTAAAGGATTATATAAAGATTAACGTAAGAGTTACCAATTGGGGTTTTGAACATGAGATCTTAACTTTGATACTATGTTAGATTGTGGTTAAGACTCATAAACTTAAGTTGATAGATAAGGGTTTAGATTGTGGTTAAGACTTGTAAACCTAAGTTAATATATAAGGGTCTAATAGTAGTATTTGAAGGCAAGTCTGCCTTAACAATACATATGTATACATACATATGCTAGCTGATTGTCTTTTCTTCAATTGGGTAGGTCACTGGTTTGGAAGCAGCAGCTTGTAGAGGAGAGAAAGTGAAGGATACAGATTTTGATGATTTGATTGGAAAGTTGATGACAGAGTTAGTTAAATTGGATGAAATTATTGCTGTGGATAGAGATTTGAAACTGCAAAAGAGAGAACAGGTACTTCCTTTGACATTTTTCATTACTCCATTAGCTTTGTTGTTCCACTTTTAAAGTAGCTTGTGTTCACATAATTCACATTTCAGGAAAAAAGAGTACAAAGTTATGTGGAAACTCTTGATAGGTTAAAGCTACCAAATAGCAGTTCAGGAAAAATTCCAGGGCAGCAGCAAGAGCAAGAACATAAACAAGGGATATTGCAAAAGCAATCAAAACAGAGGCTAGAAATGAAGCTACCATCAAGGAATTCTGAGTCTGTAGTGATCACAACAGCATGGGAAACTTTTGATTGAAGCCCGGTCCTGGAAACAATGTCATGCAGACAAGAATGGCCTGAAACCAATGTTCCTCATTTGCTTTGTTTGTATTATATAAGGATTTGATGTTTGCAAGCTTTTAAAATACCAATTCATAAGAAACTAATGTACGTTTTATGCAAATTTCTTCTTTTAAATCAGTCTATCTTTTATCTGTTATTTGATTCAACTGAAGTATA
>JAVXUL010055116.1:0-10445 GCA_035590515.1 Trichilia minutiflora
AGTTCGTTCCTACAACACAAAAATAAATGAAAACTCATAAAAATATCATAAAAATGCTCATAACTAAACAAAATCTTTGCCTAAGGATGAGTAATAAAATCACTCATCATATATCTTATTGGTTTTCTTATTCGGATGATTATTCCGAATGGACATATTCTTTATTTGGATATATCTTATTGGTTTTCTTATTCGGATGGTTTTTCCGAATGGACGTATCATTTATTTGGATATCTTATTAGTTTTCTTATTCGGATGGTTTTTTCGAATGGACGTATCCTTTATGTGGATATATCTTTATTGGTTTTCTTATTCGAATATTTTTCTCGAATGGACGTGTCCTTTATTTGGGCATGTCTTTTTTGGATTCTTCTTCGGATGGGTTTTCTGAATGGACAATGGACAAACTTTTATTTGGAGTCCTGTATTCGGATATCTTCCCCGGGCGTGTGAACTCTTCATTGGGATACTCTGTCTCTCATTCGGATGTTCTCCCCGAGTGAATGGATTCTTTACTGGGATATTTGAAAAAATTACCTAAGTCATCCACTCGGATGTCTTTTTATTCAGATGAATTCTCGCTCGGACATATTTTTATTCGAATGGTTTCTACTCGGATATCTTTTCACTCAGTATCTTTGTACTCGGAGGTATTCCCATTCGGATAACTTTGCTCATATAGCTTCACCGAGTCAGGAAGTCATTCGGTTATCTTTGAAAAATCGGGTACTCTTTCACTACAGAAGATTCTTTTTAAGTGATGTACTCAGAGACGCATTACAAAGCATACCACAACAAGCAAAGCCAGACAGAATGCACATATATGTATAGAAGTGAAAGTTTTATTAATCAGAACTTGTTATTACAGAATATCCGACCCCTATTGGGTCTTATCTACACTTGAGAAATTTTGAAGGACCGGATCCGCCTCTACCTTCTTCAGCTGCGCCAAGGTGAAAGGCGTTATCCTTCTCAGTCTCCTTGTGTTATTCTGCTCATTCCATCGAGCCTCTGCTGCATCATCTTCATCTCTAAAATCACCTGCAGCTAGAGAGAAATAATAGTGAAACCAGTGGGTGAGCTTAGGGATGGACCCACAACAGTAGCTGCACTCAGAGAAATTATTATATTCAGCGGAGCTGATCAGGAAAATTAAGAGGAAAATCCCTGCATATCCGGGCACTCCCTGACTAATTACTACTCCCCGAATCCCACTTGTCATGTCATGTGTACATGTTTGGCACGACAGCCTGTGAGATTGACCATCCTTCCAACCAGGATCGCCATGAAGAGGTTAGAATAAAACTCTAGAGATACTGGGATTCTTCAACTAGAAACAAGAGATTCATCGATCAAGTAAAGGCAGGAAGAACATCAGAATAAAAGAAGTAGAATGAGTATCTTGAGAAGTTTGAAAAGAGTATTTGATAGTGGCCTTCATTATTTTGCTTGAAGAAAAGGAGGTAATTATAGGCAAAGTTCAGGACGCTTCAACCGTCGGTTTTGATCCAATGGGCCAGAAAATACCACGCCACTCGAAGATGAAACGCCAAGAGTCAGCTCTCTTCAAAATTCAAATAAGGTGGGACCCGTCCTAACATATAATTATGATGGCCCGGATACCGTGTATTCCCGGATTGGCTCAACAATGGAGAGGGGATACTTGTGGGATGATTGCGTTCCCCAGAAGACAACAGAGACGTAGCGTCAGTCAAGCCAGCCGAGCAGAGACTGCACAGTTTTTAATTAAATTAATTATTTAATTAAAAACTGGGGGGCTTATTGTTGGGGGATTTTACTGAGACCCAGCCCAGCGGCTCAGGCCCATCTCCACACCCTTGTCCAAGCCCGCCACATGTACATATCCAGCACTTATACGGCGTCGTTCTAAGAAGATGGTCAAGCCAACAGACCGAGACAACCAGTCAGGATTCTTCTTCGAAAACATTCACTGTCAACTTGCATTCGGGTCGAAGTCTTTCCACGACATGTACCCTCGGATTCAGGGAGTCGGATCAACGTTCTACTATGCAACAGTACAGATGTGCAGACACTCGGGGTATACTAGTCCCCACCCCTCCACCTTATGGCGATACCAAGGCTACAACCTTCCGCATAAAGATCTCCCGAGAGCCTGGGGATTTTGCTCTCGGGGGAGTAGGAAGCTCCACTCGGAGGTACGGACATTCGGGGGCTTAGGGATAACGTGGTAAGGAATAGTGTCATAATTCCCCACGCCCTCTAACTTTACAACAGGTCACCCTGGGCATGTCAGCCATGCAACAACACATGTCTTTGGGACCGCCACCTGGCCACTCTAGCCTGCCAGCTCACCATCTCCTCTATATTATCACCATCCCTTTCCCACCAAAGAACTACGTGTGACTTGATCCCCTCCAGTGAAGAAAAAGAGAGAGAAGATCAGAGGAAGAAGAAGAAGACTAAAGAATCAGGAGAACCAGAGGAGCCAAAAGAGAGGAATGAGAGAAGAGGGAAGGAAGGGGGGTACGTAGGCAGCTTGGGTCTCTCCCAAGTCCAGTCACAAACACACCTAAAACCGATCAACCACCGCACCAACGCAGCCTGGGACATTTTCTGTGTGTCTCACAGTCTCAAGTTCAAGGACAAAAAGAAGAAAAAATCTGCTGGTGTAGGAAAATCGCCGTGATATTTTCTTGCATCAACTGTTAAATATTTTAAATGTTATTATTATATGCTAATTATATTAGGTGTCACACCCTAATCTGTGGGTCCTACATGTAACAACTGTCATAGACTCCCAATGTATACTCAATCACCAGAACACACCCTGTGAGCCTGTAAGGTCTTTACAAATCTATTTCCAAAACATTTATGCAACACTTCTAAAATCAATCCAACCCAAAACCTCAAACTTCTCAAAATATCCTGGCAATCCACAAACACTTTTATAAAAATTTATTTCGTTCATATCTCAAACATTTATCAGAATATTTAAATAGAAAAACTCAATAAACGATCATAATATCAAAAGAGTTTACAAGTCTATCATCAGTATATCAAAAACAGTACAAATAAGAAATACAATACAACTCCAGTAGACTAGAAACACAACTAAATAAGTCGATACCCAAAGTTTATCTGATAGTCCTCTAACACATGAGGATCACCACCATCGTACGCTGTTAGTTAAGTGAACCTGAAACTGGAAAGTGAGGGGGGTGAGTATATGGGAGTATACTCCGTGAGTGAACTAAAGATAAATATAAATAAATAATACAAAGTTCATAAATAAAAAAGCACCATTTAAAATACATTTCGTATAGTCAATGGAAATCAAAGCATACATCAAAAATACTTGGGCTGGCTGCCTTTCTCGGATATTTTCCTGGCCTTGGGCATTCCGAGATCGTCAGTGAGTTTTATATGCAATAAAATATGCTATTTATAAAATTATATTTTCTATGCAAAGAATAAAAATATGCTTGGTTTAGTTATATAAAACAAGCCTATCACTGACGTTCGCCTCGAATTAACCACGGGGTGACATCCTTGACTAACCCGATGAGACTCACAGGTAGTCAAATCCCATCACCTCATCACAATAACACAAACATACATCACCCGCACCTGTTGAGTCTCCACTCACTTAGGCGACCTTTCTATCAGGTCGACCGTAGGCTACCTTTCCTGTAGCTACAGTAACAATCCTAGCCCACATGACCATCATCATCAATGTATAAACCCGGCACTCATGGACGTCATCACAACAAATATAAAAATTTGGTCCACTGGCCATATCATCATTTAACAAACATAAAACTTGGCTTATTGACCGTATCATCGACATATATCATCATCAAAATATAAACATGTAATAACTTGGTCGCTGGCCATTATTCATTTAAACAAACATACATAAACCAAAATAATATTCATAAATTAATAGCATTGATCAAATATTTATAAACAGTTATCATAAATTATTTTTAAAACAGTAAAAGTATAAAATGTCCACTCACTACTTAGGGAGGGTATACACTATCTAATTCTTCTCGTTTTTCGACTCGGTACGTGGATACTTCGCTCGCGCTCCGTCACCTAATCACATATAACAAAAACTTATCAATATACTTTATAATTTACGTAGGTGACTCAAATGTGTGTAATGCATGCTAATCCGGGTTTTTTCTAAAATCAGACAATACAAAAATCAGATAAAACCCTCGTTACTCATTTATTTAACTATATATTTCTACCATGAACCCACATTGCAGTTATACTAGCGTAATTCGATTCGATTTCATAAATTAAATATGTAGACCCCACACCCCCATTAGAATAGTAACTTTGATTACTATTCACATTCATCCACTTTCTTCGAATTCGTATTTCTACCATCCTATGATTTTTTTAACTTTATTACAACTCGAATAACATGTAAAAACTAAAATATGTACGATAAATCTATCAAAATTTATACGAATATATAATAAAATCCACATTATAAAAATTGGCTAAAACGAAAAACAAAATATACAGATAAGCTAGGAATAACGCTACAAACCTCGTGATATCGTCAGTTTTCCTCGATTCCTCTTGAAAGTCAAAAAACTCTTAATTTTCTCCTCGAAACCCTAGCTCCTCTTTTCGATTTTTTACGCTTCTACCATCAAAATAAAGCTTCCGGGGAGTTAAACGCGATAAATGCGATTGATAGGCGAAGAGAATTCGAAGTTTGGGCAAAATGTGGTGAAGATTTAGTGAGAGAATGAGCATAAGGGAGGGAAGGAGAGAAAACAGAGGAAAACCATGAGAAATGGGGCCTCAACCCCCTATTTATAGAAAAATGGTGAAATTATCATTTTACCTTTAAGTTTTCTTAAGGAGAATCTTCTAAAAACAGACAAAATCATCATTTCATGCTGATTTGATCGAACAAATCGGGGGATTCATTCGAACGAATATGGATTCAGTCGAAAAAATTGGGAGATTTGTTCGAACGAATCTGGTACTTTCGAAGTCAGAGAGCTCTTCAAATTTTCGTTCGAACAGTCGTTCGAATGACACCATCGATCCGGTCGAACGAATTTGGGATCAAAATTTTTCAGAGAGTTTCTCCCAATTTTGTCCGAACGATTCACCTTTCGTTTGAACGGAATGTTCTATTCGTTTGAAAGAATTTGGGTCCAGAAATTCGTTCGAACGAATTGTACATTTTATCCTAAATCTTTTTCTTAACTGAAAAATTTCATTGGGATCCAATTCAAAATAAAACTAACATTTAATTTTATCGAGGTCCTTGCGTTTACAACCCCAAAACTTCATCTTAAACAATTCAACTCTCATAATAATTATGAAATCATGCTTACATGCACACGGGATACCGGATGAATACAAATGTATGAACAGTAAAAGTAAAAAATTATAGATATGCACTTAGGATCTAAGCACAGGGCTTACAAATCTACCTCTCTTAAAAGAATTTTGTCTTCAAAATTTAACATACCTCAGTACCAAAAAGATGGGGGTATTGACACTGTATTTGAAACTCGGGCTCCCAAGTCATCTCGTCAATAGCATTACTCCTCCATAAAACCTTTACCATAGGAATGACTTTACTCCTCAATATCCGTTCTTAACGGTCAAGTATATTACTGGTTGCACTTTATACTTTAAATCCTCTTTCAAATCTATAGGAGGCAGATGGATAATATGAAAGGGGTCGGAAACATACTTCTTCAATATGAATATATGACAGACATCATGTATCCTCTGTATTTCTGACGGTAGTGCCAACCTATGCTACTGGATCGATTCGCTGAATGACCTTCAAGGATCTAATATACCTCAGGTGAAGGTTTCCTCGATTCTGAAATCTAATAACTCTTTTCTAGGGTGTTACCTTCAAGAACACTTGCTCACTCATATCAAACTCTAAATCCCTTCTTCTATTATCCGAGTATGAGTTCTGTCTATCATGTGCTATTTTCAACCTGTCTCGGATAATTTTCACTTTCTTAGTGGTGGCTTCGATTAACTCAACGTTGTCTAGCTTTCTTTCGCCTACTTCATCCCAACATAAAGGAGTTCTACACTTTCTTCCATACAAAACTTTGTATGGTGCCATACCTATGCTGGACTGATATCTGTTGTTGTAGGCGAACTCAGCCAATGAAAAATACTGATCCTAACTTCTTTGAAACTCTAATATACACCTGCTCAGTATATCTTCTAATATCTGGATAGTTCTCACTGACTGTCCATCTATTTGAGGGTGGAATGCTGAACTAAAGTTCAATCTCGTACCCATAGCTTTTTAGAGATTAGGCTAGAATCGAGATGTAAAACGGGGATCTTAATCTGACATAATTATCATAGGTACACCGTGTAACCTTATAATCTTTGTCACATATAATCTTGCTAGCTTCTCAATTGGATACTTGGTTATGATAGACAGAAAGTGTGCAGACTTAGTCAATTTGTCCACAATTACCCATATTGTATCATGTCCAGCTTGAGTATGTGGTAGTCCTACCACGAAATCTATGATGATGTGTTCCCATTTCCACTCTAGTATGGGTAACGATTGAAGAGTTTTTGCTGGCTTCTAATATTCAGCTTTAACCTGCTGACAAGTTATACACCTGATAACAAATTCTATGATGTCTCTCTTCATTCCAGACCATCAATAACTTTCTTTGATGGTTCTGTGCATTTTCGTATTACTAGGATGCATTGCAAAAGCTAAACAATGAGCTTCCTCCAAGATGGCATTTCTCAGTTCATCATCTGAGGGTACACATACCCTACCTCTCAATGTCAAAACCCTATTATGAGAGATGTAGAAGTCTCCAGCATTACCATCTATGATTCTCTGACAAGCTTTCATTAATTCTGGATCCTGTATCTGCCTTTCTTTTATCTGTTCCTATAAAGTTGGTCTCATAATAAAATTGGCTAACACCAAGCCATCTTGACCACACTTTAATGTCATTTGTAGGTTCTATAATTCCAGTAACAATAGAAGGTATGCTATCTGAACATACGCCACTGTTACTGAAGATTTTCTACTTAAGGTGTCTGCCACCACATTAACTTTCTCTGGATGATAATCAATCACTAGATTATAATTCTTGATCAGTTCAAGCCATCTTCTCTGTCTTAAATTCATTTCCTTTTGAGTGAGTAAATACTTCAAGCTCTGGTGGTTGGTAAAAATCTGACACCTCTCTCCATACAAGTATTGTCTTCAGATTTTCAAGGCAAAGACTATTGCAGCTAATTCTAAATTATGGGTCAGATAATTCTCTTCATGCTTCTTGATCTGTCTGGAAGCATAGGCGACTACCTTCCTATTTTGCATCAAAATGCAACCTAGCCCTTGCCTGGAGGTATCACTAAATACTACATATCCCTATCTAAGAATAGGTAGTGTCAACACCGGATCTGAAGTGAGACGTTTCTTTAACTCCTGAAAACACTACTCACATTTCTCATCCCATTCAAACTTAACATCCTTTCTCGTTAAACGTTTTAGTGGGGCAGCTATCAAAGAAAAACTTTCAACAAACTTTCTGTAGTAACCTGCTAATCTCAGAAAACTTCTAATCTCAGTAACAGTCTTCGGTCTCTCCCACTGAACAATGGCTTCCACTTTTCAAGGATCAACAAAGATTCCTTCCCTTGAGACTATATGTCGTAAGAATACCACTTTCCAAAACCAAAACTCACATTTCAAAAACTTCACATACAGTCTCCTCTCTCTCAGCATCTGTAGCACAATCCGCAGATAATGAGCGTGTTCTTTCTTGGTCCTCGAGTAAACCAGGATATCATCGATAAAGATAATCACAAACTTATCAAGATAAGGATGGAATACCCGATTCATGAGATCTATTAATGTAGCTGGAGCATTAGTTAATCCAAACGACATTACAAGGAACTCATAACAAGTCATCGATCTTGGGCAGTGGGTACTTATTCTGGATAGTGACCCGATTTAGCTGTCGATAATCTATACACAACCGCAAAGTCCCTTTTTTTTTCTTAATAAACAATACCGATGAATCCCAAGGCGACATACTCGGCCTGACAAAACCCTTATCAACTAGCTCTTGAAGTTGCATCTTTAATTCTTTGAGTTCAGTTGGTGTCATAAGATAAGGCAGCATCAAAATTGGTGTAGTACCAGGAATCAAGTTAATACTGAAATCAAATTGTCGTTGTGGTGGCATTCCTGGAAACTCATCTGAAAATACGTCTGGGAATTCTCTCATTACTGAAACTTGGTCAATAGAATACTTGGAGGCATTGTTATTAACAATATGTGCCAAATACCCTTGGCACCCTTTCCTTATTAGCCTCTGGGCTTCCATCGCACAAATCAAACTATTAGACAAAATATTTCGCTTACCTTCAAAAATTATCTCTGATCCTATGGGTCCTCTGAATACAACTTGCTTAGCAAAGCAATCCACAGTTGCTCGATGACTGGATAACCAATCCATTCCCAGTATCACATCAATATCCTCCATCCTCACAAGAATCAAGTCTGCTATCAGATCACCTCTATTCACCATTATCGCACAATCTCTAAACACAGTTTTTCTCAACAATTTCTGACCTACTGGGGTATGCACTATAATCTATTGGTTTAAAGGTGACAATGCAATACTAGCATTAGAGGCTAAGATAGTACTGACAAAAGGTCGATTAGAACCCGGATCTACCAACATATACGCAGGTTGATCGAAAATCGTAACCATACCGGTTACCACATCTGCGTTAGTTTGTGCTTGCTTATGGTTTAAAGCAAATACCCTAATTTGAACTCTATCGTGGGTTTTCTGAGCACCACGGGATGCTACTGAGGAACTGCCCACGCCTGATCTTCTACCAGTAGAAACTGTTGGCTAGTCAGCTAGCGGCTGCTGATGGTGTGAAGGATATTGGCTAGTATGACCACCCCTTTCTGTTCTACCTAACTTGGGATAATACATCCTGATGTGCCTTGTTTCTCTATAATGGTAGCATATTGGTGGTTGATGGTATGGGCCTGTATGGTATCGTCTATAATTAATGCATTTGTCCATACTCGGACTCTGCCTTAGTCATTGAGTCTATCCCTAAGCTGATGATCTGAATCTGGAATGTCCTTGGCTCTAGGGAGAATGTGAAGATCACTTGCAGGACTAGTAGCAGAGGCTTCACTGGATGAACCACTACTACGACTCTTTTTAGAAGGGGAGCCAACCTGTATACTCAAATATCTCCTCTTTTAAAATCAACTCCTCGACTTTCTCTCTCTTGTTAACTTTTTAGCTTGAAGTATCATTTGGATCATTTTTTTATACCCCTGAGTCCCTGACGATGATATCTCCTCACGAATCTCGAAATTATACATTCTTCAAATTTGGCACATAGGCTCCTTCATTAGTAAATTCTGGCATAAACTCAACTAACTCTCTCAGTTGAGTCTCATACTCTATTACTATCTTACCCATTTGTCTCAATAGGAGGAATTCCTGTTTGTTTTAGTTACAGTGGAAATGGTTGAAATACTGATCCCGGAACTCTTGCACGAAGTTATCCCAGGTCAGTTGTGCTGAGGCCCTTGCTTGCACATTCGCCCACCAAGTAGCTGCATTGCCTTCTAACAATTTGACAGCTACCTTTAACTTGTACCTGTCCTCCAATTCCATATCATTCAGGTCACCCTCTAATTTCTTAAACCATCGGTTAACCACGGTTGCATCTGTGGTACCTCCAAATGGTTCACTTCCCAACTGTTAGATCTCTTTAATCAGCTTGGACAATTTCAGAGCTTATCCGGATGCTTCTGCAACTTGAACATTCCAATATGTATAAAGGCAATCCATGCCTCAAGAGTCATATTCGGAGGCATTCTCATACCTGGTTGCTGATATTAGGGCAGAGGAGGTTCATGCTATTCCTCGGGTTCAGGTTAAAGCATATAAGAAGTAGCCTCTTCTTCAACATCGATCATGATTTCTCTTCGCGGTCTACCTCGACCTCGCCTAGGTCTTGAAGATATTTTAACTACAAAAGAACATGGACTTCAAATGTACTTATTTAAAATGGTGGTGATACTTCCTATGACTTGACTCACTTAGTCCACCGAAATTTTTTTAAAAAATCATAAAGTCATGTACAAAATTTCAAAATACATCTTGAAAATCAAGTTTGGGTATTTTCAAAATCGTTTTAAAACCAAAAGCTCTGATACCAATAAAATTGTCACGCCCTAACAAATGGGTCTTACATGTAACAACCGTCACAGACTCTTAAGGTGTACTCAATCACCAGAACACACCCTGTGAGCCTATAAGGCCTTTACAAAATCTATTTCCAAAATATTTATACGACACTTTCAAAATCAATCCAACCAAAACACCTCAAACTTCTCAAAATATCCTGGTAATCCACAAACACTTCTATAAAAA
>JAVXUL010055147.1:0-10444 GCA_035590515.1 Trichilia minutiflora
TCCTACTTTAGTTCCCCTTGCAATCATCTTCCCTGATTGTTGATCCTGCACAATGCAACCAGATTTAGAAAATTCCATTTTACCATTATTATCAACCAATTGACCGATAGAGACAAGATTAGAGAGGTAAGGTCAGGAGAGACGAAAACATTAGTGAGTGAAGGAGAAATATCACCAGTAGCAATGATAGGTAGAGAGTTCTCATTAGCTGTATAAATCTGGAGATTTCCAGAGTATTTGTTGACATTGCTAAGAAACTTGACATTATTTGTCATATGATGTGAAGCCCCATAATCAAAGTACCAAGGAGATGATGTATAAGGTGGAGAATGCAAAAATGATCATTTGTTGGATCATTTCAGGGGTTAACAATTGAGCGGAAGCAGGTGCAGGAGCATTTTGTGTTGTATCAACAGAATTTCTAGCACTAGAAGAACCAACTGAGACAGTATATGCTATCCCAAATTTCTTAGGAGGTCGGGTAGGACATTCCTTGATGATATGGCCATCCTTTTTGCAGTAGTGGCAAAATTTTTTTGAACATTCAGAAGTATAATGACCAAATCCCTTGCAAGAATAGCACTGAATATCACGTATGTCTTTACCCTTTGGTTTGCCTTGAGCTGCATAAGCCATAGGAACAGAAGTGGATCTTTGTTGTTCTATGGTAGTTTGAGTGAGAAGGCGCTATTCTTCACGAAATAAATCATTGAGACATGCGTCCAAGGAGGGGACTAATTCTCGGTTCATAAGATTAGATCTGGTGCTTTCAAATTCAGATCTAAGTTTCATAAGAGAAATTGATCTCTTTTAGTAATTTCATGGACAAATTGAACATAATTAAGACCTTCTGAGGATAAGGTGGCATAGACTAGATCAGTATATTCAGCCTAAAGATTCATGAAGTTAGAATAAAAATTAGAAATAGAAAGACTGCCCTGTTGGATCGTAGCTAATTCATATTCAAACTAAAACCTACGAGCTGTGTTATGCTGGCTGTAAAGTTTCTTTGGATAATTCTACATATCAGCTGCAGTCTTAAACGATCGAAGGTTTAAGATGATGTTGGGTTCAACAGATCCTAAAATCCAGGCCATGATTTGAGCATCCTTGACTTCCCACTTGGCATGCTCATCTTTCGCGTTGTCTTTATTGGGGGCAGGTTTGCTACCATCAACATGGCCCCCTAGGTCCTTGCCTTTGACAAAAATCTGGAAATTGAATGCCCAAGCTGATTAGTTTTTTCCATTAAAACAAATCAAGGAGTCATACTTGTCTGTAGACATAAGGCCAAGTGAAGTTGAACAAGAATAAACTAGAACAAGATACTACACTAGAGCTGAGACTTGAGAACAAGAGACGCAAAAAAAAAAAAATCAGAATTGTGGCTCTGATATCATGTCAACTTTAGAGAGATTTGAGCAAAATATCTATGTCCTTTTGGAGAAGAATTCCATTACATATATACCAAGAATAAAAGCTAAGCTTTAGCCTTTAAAATAGCTAAACTATCATATATAAATCTGCCTACAGCTAGCATATCCTAATTTAAGGAAAGAATAAAAGAATTAGATATAAAGGACTACTGTACAAGGCATAAAATCTGCTGATCATTAAATGGCCAGCTAACAGCTAATTCCTTCGACATGGAAAAGTTACATATATGAATTGATTAAAAAGAGTATTTTCACTTTGTTCAGTTTTTGAGTCATTACTTGAAAAGGTTTTATCACTTGCAAAAGGAAAGTTAAATTCATTAAAAATGATAGGTCTTGAAATGAAGATTTTTTCTGAATGGTGCAAGCACATGTATCCTTTGTGTAAAGAGCTTATACTAAGTAAAACACATTTTGATGAATGGAAGTCAAATTTATGCTTGTTATAAGGTCTTAGATATGGAAAACATTCACAACCAAATACCTTAATGAATGAAAGTTCTAGTTTCTTGCTATAGATACATTCAAAAGGTGTTTTATTATTCAAAGTGGGTGTACTAGTTCTATTGATGAAGTAGATGGCATAGCTAAAGGCTTCTAGCCTTCTACCAAGAATTTTAAAGGTATAGAGGCTTAAGCTAAGAGTGATAAACCAGCTTCAACAAGGTGTCTGTGTTTTCTTTCAGCTTTACTATTTTGATGACTTGTGTATGGACATGAGTATCTTAGTTTTATTCCCTCATTTTTCAACAAGGTTACAAAATTTTTATACTCACCACCCATGTCACATTGAAAAGATTTTATTTTCAGGTTTAGAGATTTTTCAACTTGCTTTTTGAAAGCTATAAATTCAGTCAAAGCATCAGACTTTTTGGTTAAAGGAAAAAATCAGGTGAAGTTTGAAACATCATCTACAAAGATGATGTAGTAGATGTGGCCTTAACTTGAGGGGATGGGGGCTGGTCTCCATAGATCTGAGTGGATCAATTCAAGTGGTTTTGTGGTTTTGGTTTCAAATGGAGTTTATGCACTTTGCCAAGTTGACATGCACTGCAAAAGCTTAAATCTGATTTTTCATTTCTAAGATGAACTTTACAAGTAAAAAGAGTGTGTTTGAGAGTTGTTACATTAGGATGTCCTAATCTCCTATGCCAAAGATCTACATCATTATCAGCTCTCAAACTTTTATTGTTTGATTCTTGAGGGGTAGAAAACAAGACTGATAACATAAACTCTGGTGCCTTAACATTTGAAATTTCTTTGACACATAATAGACTTGACTCAGAAACTATAGGTGGTGAAAATTCTTTTGCAGGTTTAGGAAACTTCAGCTTGTACAACCCTCCATCAGCCATTCCTCTCAGTAGAACTCTCCCTTGCATTTTGTCTTTGACAAGACACAAATTATCACAAAACAATACTGTCACTTCATTATCTTGTAATAACTTTGATATGCTAATGAGATTTTTTGTGATTTCAAGAACACAAAGCATAGAATTCACATGCAGAAGTGACATATTGGGTGTGCGATTTGCAATGATCTCTAAATTCCCTATATGTGCAATTGTAAGTCTTGCGCCATTACCTACTGATAGTTTATCATCACCTGAGTACTAAGCAGCCAAATTGAGATTGTTTAAGTTGTTGGTAACATGGTTAGTTGCACCACTGTCCAAGAACCATTCTTGCTCTGAAGAGTTTGCTGCTTCTGTCACATATGCTCCCTTCTTTCTGCTTTTCTCATTTGCAGTTACTGGGAGCTGAAAATCTCTGTCAAACCTGTACCAACAGTTTGCCACCACTTGCCCAACTTTGTTGCAAAACTGACAAGTTGGCTTGTTGGCTTTGTTTCCTCTTCCTCTATCTCTTCCAAATACAGGTCGAATTGTTTGATTGTAGTTAGCACCAGTTTGCAATGGTTCATTGTGCCATAACCTCCCTGACCTTGATGGACGAGCCTTTCATTTGCAATCAATGTTTTCTTTGATTAGTATTAGTTTGCACATAATTTGCTGACATTCCAGGATTGAAATTATAGTTGACATGAGGAGAGAACTTTTCAATTCTACTTTCAAAGCTCAGAAGTGCTGCATATACTTCCTGTTCTGTCATATGTACAACATTTGCAAAAATATTCACTACTATTGGATTGTAATCTGGCCCTAGTCCTTTGATAAGAAACATGGTCAGTTCTGTATTTGATATACTATTGCCCATAGCTCTTAAACTTTCAACTAACTTCTTGATTTTGTTGTAATAGTCAAGCATAGTCATATTATCCTTTCTGGTATTTGTTATTTTAGATCTTAACTGTATGGATCTAGCTACGGTTTGTGCTGCAAATTGATTCTCCAGGGTATTCCAAACATCAAAAGAAGACTTACAATGAATCGTAGTGGTCAAAATGTTTTCTGAAAGAGAGGATAGCAACCAACTCATCAGAGTTTGGTCTTGTTTTTGCCAAGCTACATATTCTTGGTTCATGTAGGTTGTTGTCTCCTGGGTTTCAATCACCATGTTGTTGAGTTTTCTTGATTCTTTTTTGCTGCCATCTATGAAACCTTCAAGTCCATTTGCTCGAACAGATGGTAGAACTTGTGATTTCCAGAGAAGATAATTTTCGTTTGTCAGCTTTGATGGGTGTGGAGAAGACAAAGGTTGCATTGCTAGTATGCAACTTCACTGGTTAGGATTTATTTGATCTGTACTTGAGCTTGTGCTAGGGCCATTTTTGTAAAGCTTTTGAGCTTCAATGGCTCTGATACCAACTCAAAAACAGAGAGAAAGAAGAGTAACAGCTGCTATGTTTTCATTTATCTGAAAAAACTCTCTACAGAATACAGACTAAGGTCACTTTATATACAGCATACTAAACACAATTATTAGCTACTAATTATAACTGCCTTCATAAAAGAATATGAGCAAGATTGCTCCGTGTGTACATCATCAAATGGCTGTTATACAGTATTCAAAAAGCTGCAAATGTCCTGCATTTTGTGCAGAAAATATTCTTCGTCTTGTACTGAATTCCAACACTAATGGATTGCTGTCTTGTTGCTTGTCTTCTTGTGCCGAACTGGAAGCTCACATGCTTTTCCAGCATCATTCCACATCTTCTCTTTATCAATAGAGCTTAAGCTTGAGCTTGTTTCATTCTCAACATAATGCTTCCTTTTCTAATCATGGCCTTGAACTCCTAGACAAATGTACAAAATTTTAGCATAACCAGAAACCGGTAAGATCACAAACAAATAAATTAATGGTCAAATAGACAAATACCAGTAGGGTGAGGATACACTTCAGGATCCATAGGCTTGCCACCCTGAGCGGGATAATAACTCACACAATGCATGTACCGTTATAGCATCAATCTCTTTCGGCTCCAAAAAGATACTATGCGCCTTCAAACCATACAGTCTAAAAATCGATGCCAACATTTCGAATTTACCAGACCATGGTCCAGGAGCCAAAATGGCAACGTCGGAGTCATTAACTCGTCCATCCACTAGCACCACCGATTCAAAACTTCCTGCTTCGCCGACCCCCACGTTTTCAACTTTCCCTATCACTAGCTCCAATCCATAATCATTCACAGCTTTATTCTGTAAAAGTTTCGTAAATAACTGTAGATGAACCTGGCTGTGGTCTCCGTCGGCCCGATTGATCTCGGGCTTTTAGACGGGCCGTCAACCGACGAAGGAAGAAGAGAGTTTGAATTACCGAATGGTTTCGAATCCGAGGAAACGATTTGCGATTCCATTACGGCGAGGCCCAGAGTAGTTAGTGGTCAATACCCGTAATTTTCTGGTCCATTGAGTTCTTCAGCGAGCGCAACACGGAGATTGAAGCTCTCGCGGGCTAAAGAAGAGAGGGGCCCCCGTCCCACGAGTCTAGAGCGAGGAATCCTCCAGCTCTTCCGGAGGCTGCGCATGCCACCGAGGACTTCTTGACGAGAGTGACGGCGCGCGTTTTTTGGCTAGAAAGCAAGCAGTGCAAATTCCAATGACACCGCCGCCGCAAACCGCCACAAGTTTTTGTTTTTTTTTATTTCTCCCGGTCCATTTCGGGAGATGGTGATGCGGAGCCGATGGTCGTTTTAGATAACTTTCTAGAGTTTCGGTCTGGTAGGAGAAACAAAGAGAGTGTGAGAACCGAAGAGTGAAGTGAAATGCCATGGCCATTTGTAGTTTGTGGAACCGCCTGTTGGCGCTGACACTTGTGTTAAGAAATAGAGGAAGGGAGAACTGTATTTGGATTATCGGCTTCAAGCCCATAACAGAGGTTGCCCTGTGGATTTCACACAAAATCCATTATTAACAGAATGAGGCTAATAAAAATAAAGTTGGGCCTAACTTTAAGTTTGGTCAAATCCAACCCCATAAACAAACTAATTGATCTTTAAAGTGTGGGCTATATAATCTCCTTTAATGTTGGATCAAATCCAACCCATTAAAGAACTCATTGATCTTTCAACCTCCAATTCTGATCACTGTCTGTTCGAAGCCTATGCGAATTCCAAGTGCCCTTCTTCAATTCGCACTCATTATGGATTACAGATAGAATTCATGTTTATATTATTAATAACGTATAAAAAATTTATTTGTATAAATTAATGTAATAATCATAATAACAACAAATTATTATCTATTTTATTTTTATATATATATCACATGGCATAGAGCCGGCCGAAACTAATTAATAATGAAACTAATTCACAATTCATTATTATTTTTTTTAATAAAATCAGACTATGTGGATTTAGAAATAGATTTATCAATTTATTAGAAAATTCAAGTGCATCCATTATAATTTATAAAGCCAAGTTAATTTGTCTCTAATCGTTGTAATAAATATAGGTATCATTTTATATTTGTTTGTTGTTATTGTTGTCACTAACTAAACGTCTTGTCTTTATTTAGAACTTAAAAGCAGTTCTTACCGTCACTAGGCCGACAATAATTCCACAAAACAATTAGCCTACCTCTCCTCAATCAACCGATTTTTTAGGTAAATTATTATTGCCTTTGTCACGAATTGTATTTTTTCTTAATGGATATAAAATAATGAATGGAAGCAAGCAAGCAACAAAGTAATTAGTGGTAACCAGTTCAACCAGATTAATAATTAATTATTTATCAGATTAAGATAATCCCTACTTTAATTAATTATTTATTATGAAGATATTTTCGTAAGGTTTGTTTTTGTTGGTTGGTTGGAGAGAGAGAGAAGCATTCCTATTTCTTCATGAAAAGTTGAGTGATGTTGTTTGTTCTGATCCATCTCCCAATCACAGATAATGATGTTGAAAGATAGGTTTTGAAAACTTTAATTATTCTATCTCAGGTAAAGACAATTTCACATTTTCCACTTCCAATGAATGAAGTGAACTTTGTGTTTCCTTTCCTTTTCTTTTTTTTCAATTAGTATTCCCATACGGTCAGTTACTCACGAGTTTGATTTGAGTTACAAAATCATACAACATGGACCTCCTATATATACAGTTGTTTGATTAAATAATAATAATACCATTTTAGATGTACTTGAAATTCTATTTTAACTGTTGTTCCTGAGTTGTTTGCTGCAAAATATAAAGAAGATTATTCAAATGCTATTTCTCTTTGTTTTGTTGTTTCTTTCTCTTTCTCTTTTATTGCAAATTGGGTCAACTGGGGTCTTCTTAACTATAAATTATCTTTTGAGTTGTTAAGCAATATAATCACATAGAATGGTCTAAAGTAATTCAACAGTTAATCGTCATTATCAATTGAAATATTATTATTATTATTATTATAAGAAAAAAAACACTAAATTTCTCCAATGAAATTAGCTAGAAAACGAGCAAGAACAAGCCATTATCTACCTACCAAGTAAACGTCTTGCAAGACCCTACATTTCCCACAAAAAAAAAAAAAAAAAAAGACAAGAAAAGAAAAAGCTGCAGATACATCTTTCTTTCTTTTCGTTCCTATCGGACGGCTATGCACGCCCACAGTACTAAAACACCGATGGCCCCCACAACAGAAACACAGAGAGAGACCCACCCACCGCCCGGAAAATAAAATTTTAAAATCATTAAGAAAAGTCTTACATGGAGAAAACGTTTACATGGAACAGTTATATCCCTTGAGATAATAAATGTAAAATGACATTTACACGGTAAAAAATGAATGTAATTAATCTTTTGTAATTGAAGAGTGAAACTTACAACCCATTTGAAAAAACGATACAGTTGGTTGGATTAATGTTAATATGTATAATTGATTCTGAAAGATTTTGTGAGGATGATATTCCTTAAGATGGTGGGTAGTGATTAATGGAATAAAGTTTAATTTTTAAGGTGTGTAAGAAAGAAAGTGACTCCTGAACTAATTATAGGCCACAAGAATAGCGGAGAATGACCTATTGGCTCCACCACATTGACAAAAAGATTAGCCCTATGAAATTGTATGGCTTTTTTTTTTCTAGCAGATCATATCATAACCTTCTCAGTTCTCAAAGGAAAACGTTTTTTGTATGCTTCTTTCAACCTTTCTATTCAATCCCATTTCAGTTTAATTGGAACCCACATGGACATTGTTGGTGAATTTCATATCCACTCATTTTCTGACATTTATAGACATGAGAAAACATATCTCCAATGCTTATTCTTTTGTTGTTCCTCTATTTTTTCTTTGTTTGGCTTGAACCGTATGACTAGAGATCAATTCCGTAGTACTACCACTACCTAGGTAAACACAATGCACATGGGAGTGGTCGGAGATTTTGGACTATTAGCTACGGATCCGAAGAAAAGGAATGAATTATAAATAAATAAATAAACAAATATTAACACTCACAAATTTAATTAACAATCATTTTTATAATTATCCTAAAAATCATGTGATCAATCTTACAAGTTAACTTCAAAACTTCCTTGTTCCGTAATTAATTTAATAAGAGGAAGGCCATGTTGCTTAGATCTCATCCATGGATTATGTGTTTAAATTAGTAAGGAATATCCAATGAGATTTAAATGTTGAAATAAAATAAGACCTAATTATCTTAATTAATAGTAAGTTTAGACTTCCTTCCATAAATAAATAAACTGTATTATCTTTTCTTAATAAGGTGAGGAGTATCCAATAAGTGTTTAAAAATTTAAGTATTATAATTATAAATCATAAGATAAGAGGTCACATTTGCAAAAATTATTTTTCATTTTAAATTTAAAAAAAAAAAAAACTGTTTTGCAAACCTATTTTTCATGTTCTAAATAATTTTGATGCATAAGCAAGACGAGGTTTGAATAATTCAAACTTAGCTAACAAGTGCATATAATGATCAATGTGATATTCAATCCATGAAACATCTTTTTTCATTAACTTACCAAATTAACAATTTTCTAAGTCTATATAGAATGGTAATAATTTTATTATATTTTAAAAATAAAACTAAAAAATATTTAATAATATTAATTTTTAATAAAAATTTTATATCACAAAAGTTATTATTTAAAAATTATCACATCAAAGTCTGTCTCTTAAATAATTTATTTATCAATGTTGATCAATGATTAATACAATTCAAAGAAGTAAATAATATATGTTTGCATAATTTGGGCAAAACTATATGTTATGATTGTGATACACAAACTCTCAAATTATAAATTATTTTTTCCAAGCTTTTCACTATATTTTTTAATTTTTATTATATTTTTCCAAAATTTTGACTATATTTTTTAAATTTTTAAAATTTTATTAATTAAATATATAATTTAAAAATTAAAATAACGAAATTTAAAAAGTGAAACTTAAAACGTAGGGGTTGGCACTGTAAGGGCCAAGGGGATCGAATTTGTTTCCATTAATTTTATGGATAATGAATTCATTCAATAAATTGATTTACATCATTTACATGTTTTGAAGGCGACCCAAAACTCATTGACTCATTGACATTTAATGCAGCAATAATTATTATTCAGAAATGAGATAGTCAATTGCTGTCATCCACACCATAAAAACACCATCATAAAAATATTTTTTTAAGAATAAAAACAGTTTAAATACGTTAAATGAAAGATCTCAAATTTATTGTTCGTGTAAATTTTTTTTTTAATATAATTAGAGAATATAGTCCACTTCTTTAACCTTATTGCTGTTTACATGGGCGATAGTATAGACTCCTAAAATCGAAAGGTTTGGAAAATGTTTTTCATTAATTTTAAATATAAAATTTATAAAAATATAATATGAATCCAAATTCTAAATTTCTTTTATTTTATTAAAAAAATTTAGTAGTTGAAGCGATCAACATGCATTATTAAAATAAAAAAAAAAGTTTTAGCTTTTAAAAAATTAAATATTTTTTTAAAAAAAATTTAAAATGTACGATTAAAAATTTGCAGGAAACAAAGAAAAGAAAAAGTATTAAAAAACAACAACATGAAATTATGTAAAGAAAATGAAAGGAGTGGTTGAGTGGGCATTATCAATACACCGATTTCTGGTTGGCGTTAAACAGTTTAATAGCCTTTCTTGGCCCTTCTGCTTCGGTCGTCTGGTTGAAAACCAACCATTTATTTATTACAACTCGGCATTATAATTAGCTTTGGCATTTAAAAATAAAACAAAAAATATATATTTAATAATATTAAATTTAATATTTAAATGACGCTTTTCTATCAAAACTTAATGGTAATGTATATTTGCTAAATTATAATTTAGTTTTTGTTTTATATTTATTAGTAAATTATTTTTAATGTTTTAAGGATATTATTAGTTTAATTTAAGAAAAATATTTTTATTTTATTTATGAGATTTCTTTCGAATAATTAGAACGGAAGCTCTATCACTTTCATTAATGGATGCGGTACGATTACATACAGAAATAGGAAGCTAATCAAAGGAAATTACATGAACAAAGGAATTGGGCTATTAAATGTAATCCCTTCAGTCTTCGTGTTGACCTGCAGCTGTACGTCAAGTATTAATAACAGGATTGATTACTTTATTACTATGAATTGCACCGTC
>JAVXUL010055168.1:0-10443 GCA_035590515.1 Trichilia minutiflora
TATTTTTATTATATTTAATATCACTCAAATTTTATATTTAAAAATATAAATTTAATTCTATCTAAAAATATAATATAAAAATTATTTTTTATTATTTAATTAAATAGAATAATTAATTATATAATTTCTAATAATTATTTAAATATAATATTAAATCTATACACTTCCTAACAACACATGCACGCTAGGAAGTATATGGAGCACATTTCCAAATGTGTTGTACACTAAGAAGTGCATTTCCTAACAAATATTCACGCTAGTAAGTGTACTCCATACGCTTTCTAGTGTAATCCATGTACTTTCTAGCACCCAACATGTTAGAAAGTGTACTCCGTATACTTCTTAATATTTTTTAACGCATAGCATGTTAGGAAGTGTTTTTCAATAAATTTTTTTTTATAAATTTAATTAATTACAATAATCAAATTCAATCAAATTCAATAAAATATCAATCAATATATAATGTATCATAAAAAAATAAATTAAATTATAGACAAATTTTAAATAAATGAGATATTTACTCTATTTTTTAATTTAAAAATCAAATAAAATTTTTTTAATCAATTTATTTTGTTTATTTAAATAAATTATAAGAAAATAAAAAAAGATATTATCGTTTAAATAAATCCTTGCGTATTACGTTGGAATACAATTTTGTAAGGTTATTTTTAAATAGTAACTCTGAACAGTAGTATTTTTTTTTTTATTAATTCCCATTTAAATCCAAAACCGTCAATTTTCCTCAAAAATTCTGAACCTTTTCTATATACAAAACCCCCATGAACATACTCAACAAACTTGGTTTTGGTTTCAAGACCAATCCTGACCGTGCATCCATGGAGAAGTCAGCCATCGCTCAGGGATCAGACGACGACGTTCCTGCTCCGGAGGAATTGAATCATATACACGTCATACAATTCCTATTGCCACTTTGAACAATCATTTTCACTTTTATAATCATACTTTGGGATTTTGATTTGTTATGAAATACAAATATGTGGGAATATTATTATTTAGTTTTATTTGATTAATCTATAATTATAATTTAACATATTAGTGCAAAACAGCATATATTTTTTGTCTAATCTTAAAATAAAAGATAGATTTTTGTCTTAATAAGCTTCAAATAAGTCGTGGGTGTGGCCTGGTAGAGAGATTAGCGAAGGTGTTGACAAACATAAATTTAACACCCAAAGTTGATGCTCCCATTTACTCATGGGACCACCGATCTTAAGCTGCCACCTGGGATGATTTTTCAGAGTCAACTAGTTAATTATAGAGTTTAGCATCTTCTTTGCATAAGATGATGAGACAAAATTAAAAAGATAAAAGCTTTTGTGTGAATAAGTTAAGACAATAGTACAGATAGGATAGGATGTTCAAAAACGGTAGGATGAGGGAGAGGTTAAATTATAGTTTATATTAGAAATAGAATAATGTTTAAAATATAAAATATAATTTTTTTGTATAAATTATTTTATAAAACTCAATTATATACTGGGTTTGATTTTTTATCATATTTCATTAAAATTATAATTATAGATTAATCAAATAAAACTAAATAATACTATTCCCACATATTTGTATTCATAACAAATCAAAATCCCAAAGTATGATTATAAAAGTGAAAATGATAGGAATTGGTTTTGGTTTTGGTGTATCTTCCACCACAGGAAGAAAGTAAATCCAAAATTGTCAACAGGTGTTCTCCGTTGGGTATAGTCATAGAATGGTGGCAGTGAAAGGGCTGACAAGATTTCCAAGTGGCTCATTACTAGAGAGCTTGTAAGGATGACCGAAAAGCAGTCCAGAATGTGGAACTCCAATTTGAAAATTTTTAAGTTCAATAGTGATGGAGTAAAGAAATGGCCCATACTTTAACACATTACTATATCCATCAATACTTGGACTCACCTTTAAATATTTACAGCATATCTGGTACTGGTTATTGCATTTAATTTATTAGTATCCCTAATCCGGCTCCCGTATCCTAAATTATTTTTCTTGCAATTATTTATGAAGCTAGAAGTAAAAAGTTTGTATTGCTTTTATGCAGTAACTGGTTTTCCTAAAGGACAAGATTCTTGAATTCTTCGAGGAGTAGACAATTGGAGAACTTTTCAATGAGATCCTTGAAATTAATTCAATCAAAATGAATGGATGTATCAAACAATATGATTAATTTCAAATCATAAACAATAAATATTTTTTTTAATGTCCTAATTCTATAAAAATAAAAATAAAACTAAATATTATGTAAATAATATTAATTTACAAACCATAAAATGATTCTTAAAAATAACTTTTTATGGAGTGTTGAATTCAATCTTCTACTAGATCAAATCATTAATTATGTATTTTAGATTTATTATAATAAAAACATATTAAAATAAATATTAGTTAACATCCTGTCCATCTCTATTTGTTATTAATTCCATGAAGTAATCACGTCGATAGGTACAGTCTAGTGTCTCTAATTAACATTCTCGTTATTATTGACATGTTAAATGTTACTTTCATAATTCATTTTTGCGTAATTCCGTGCTTCCCTCGTTTAATTTTGAATCCTCTGAGCAATCATCAGGTATTATTTTTAATTAGTTATAAATTGTAATTAATGATCGATCATTAATTACTTGGGTGGGGTAACCGAAAGAATGCTAACAAAAACAAATAATAATTTTATATAATTAATTAAAGATTGTAACCACCACAAGTTAATTAATCATCATACCTAATCAAGTAAATTAATCAAAATTTTTAATTTTACATATATTGGAATAAAAAAAACTAAACCCAAACCAAATTTTTCTTGGTGATTTGGTGGTAGGGTCGAATTTGTGCATATTTCGTATTTCATTATGATTGCAGCATTTTTTTTATTAAAGTATCAAGAAATTAGATGAGAAATTTTATTCTGTATTTGATATTATCACATGTAGTTCTTATGTATGCATTTTATGATTTAAGACGACTGTTAAGTGATTTATAAGATCCTGTCTTTAGAAAATGTGTCGATCTCGTATTTAACTGAATATCTCAATGATGGTCAGGCGTAAGAATTTCTTATATATATATATATAAATAAAAGAAATAAGAGAAACTATTAGGTTATATTAATTAATTAATTAAAAATAAAAATTTTACATAGAAACAAGCTGTCACCTAGAAAATCATAAAGCAGACACCACCAGAGAATGGAAAGAAGGAATAGAAAATCATCAATTAATATATTGATTTAAATTAAGTGCACGGTATACCAAACAAAAAAAAACGTAATGTTGATGCAATAGTAATGGTTCACATGATCATAATCATCATTATTATTCATCTAAAGCTGTCAATTTCGGTGATTAAATTTATAATTAAATGTGAATAGAAATCAAATTCATATCTAGGTATATATAATCTAAACAAGATTTAAATTTAAAAATTTTATATTATTATTTAAAAGAAAATTTACCCATTAAAAATCAATTAAGAATTCATCATTGAAGCTAGCCTTTACTTCATAAGAAAGGGTAAGAGAGAGATAGAAGCAAGTGGATGTAGATCAGATCTGATTTTTTTTTTTTATGGGAGTGGGGGGGTGGGAGGTGATTTTCTCTCCTTTAATAATACAAACACATTCTTGTGTAGATTACCAATTTCCAACTCACATCTTCAGGAAATGTAAAAATCAGATCCAATTCCCAGTTGATAAGATATTGCCTTTGGATTATCCCTGCATGCCTTACTACTTACTAGAATTGTAATGTTTTGTTGTCTACTGTTGGCAATTGCAATTATGCCCAATTTTGTTCTTCTTCCATTGATTTGATTCCTTTACTTACGGAGATACTAATCACTTCAGTTGTGAATATATTCACTCAAATTTTAACTATGTAAAAGCAACTCAAATAATTGAAATACTCTCTCAAATCTTTATTTTTTAAAAATTCTTATTAAGTTGGTAAACAAAAAAATTACCCAATATCATAATATTATCCTAAAGACAATATCTTTGACTTCATTTAGAAGATAAGTAATTACCTCACTAATCTCTCCAACCTGAAATTTTTGTTTGGGTCAAGAGTACCTATATCAAACTAATTTTATGGACAAAAATTCTCATTATAGCTCGGCAACCTCCACAACCCCCTGTAATATTTTAAATATATAAGAAAAATAACAAAGTCTTAACTGCCAATTGATTGATAATGGTATTATGAAATGTAACATTACTGGTGTCTTTATGATGATTAAATATAGTTCTTATCCAAAACTAATTTAGTAGTATTGCAATACAATTTGAAAATTTTATTGCTAATTTTTCTTATTAAATATTATATTAGTATTATAAATAAAACTCCCTGTAATAGAATATGAATAGAATTTGAACACTAAAATTTTTCGTTTTTTTACCATTACAATAGTGAACAAATTTAATATCAACCAACACATTGTGGAAAGGAGGAATATTTGAAACGTCGAGAGCATAGCTGTCCATTGCAAATTCAACCCCGCTCAGGATTCAGGAACCACCAACTTTCTCATTTCAAATTCCCAAGTCCCAGTTCCATCTCTTATTATAAGGGAAATGAGAAGAGTAGTAAACTAGTTACATAAAACCACAAGAAAGCTGCGTCCTTTCTTCCAAGACGCAGCAAGATCAGCAGTTTATAGCCACCACGGAAACAAAGACTCGACCAACATAACTACACCCAAACCCAAATCTACAAACAATGGCAGACCTTGAATCAAATCTTGAAGAACAGTCTGTTATGCCAAAAGTCATTACAATTCTCTCATCTCTTCTTCAAAGTGTTGCCGAGGCTAATGATTCCAGTTATCGGTTTAAACCCCAAAAGATCTCTGTCTTTGATGGACTCACCCGGCCAACAATCTCTGTCCAGAGTTATCTTGAGAGGATCTTTAAGTATGCGAATTGTAGCCCGTCTTGTTTTGTGTTGGCTTACGTTTACCTTGATCGGTTTGCACAGAGGCAGCCATCTTTGCCCATCAGTTCTTCTAATGTGCATAGGTTGCTTATTACAAGCGTTTTGGTCTCTGCAAAGTTCATGGATGATATGTACGTTTCTTTTTATCTGTTTCTTTTTATCTGTTTCTTTTGTGATGTCCTTAATTTCTTAGCATAGACTGTAGCTTTATGGTGTTTGATCCTGGTTCAAGTTTCTTCTGTTTTTAAACAGGTTTTCTCTGGTTTATCTGATTTTTTCTCTGTTCAACCAACTGAATTTCCTCTCCCCTCATCAGAATTTTCTTGATTTGATTTTTTTTTCCTGAAGTTTTAATCTTATTTCTATGTAATTGTAATCCAGTTTTCTGTTTTATGTTGATCAAATTTCATCTTATTTGATAATTCGAGTTCAAGAATCGCCTTCCAGCCCATTGTTTGATTTTTAATTCTTCCTCTCTCCATCAATTCCTTTATTTTACTTTGATGAATTAATTACGTATTTTTTAAAATAAAAATTTTGAAGTAAACACATAGAGACATTTGAACTGAAGTTTTTCCAGCAGATGAATCAAATTTTATTAACTTTACTAAATTAAGAATCATTAATTACGATAATATTGTTTTTACGATAATATTGTTAGTAAAACAGAAAGTCTAATGGTAGAAACCATGAACTAGAAACATCCTTTCGAAGGCATCACCGCCAAGAAAAAGAAAAGACAGCCATGTGAAAACCTCCGTCTTTTGCCAGAAAAACTAACATAAAAATTAAGATGTGTTATTGTTGTCTTGTCTCTCTCTAATATCTTCTATCAATTCATTCCTGTAACTGTAATGTGAAAAATCTCATGTGATGGAACAAAAATGAACAGTTTAAGTCGTTATTAAAAGTTTGTGATCCCATTTGCAATCTGCACCCATATCCCACTTTCTCTGCTCTGTGTAACGATTGGTACAATACACTTTATGCCTTTCTGCACAATCATCTTGGTTGTTTGACTGTTATTTTTTGTCTTATGTCAGCTGTTCACATGTTAGCTTCCTCATAAAGTGATAATGCAAAATATTTTTTCAATTCATTTGAGCGAAATTTTTATGGGTATTTTTTTAAACTTTTTCAGATATTATAACAATGCTTTCTATGCTAAAGTTGGAGGAATCAAAACAACAGAGATGAATCTGCTTGAACTTGACTTCTTATTTGGTTTAGGATTCCAATTAAACGTGACTCCCACCACTTTCCACAATTATTGCTCTTATATCCAGAGGGCAATGTTTCTGCAATCTCCTCTCCATTTAGCGCAACCTCTGAACGTGGACAGACAAGTAAAGCACCACTTTTCTCTCAATGAAGATGAGTCCACCCATCAAAAACAACTAGCCGTGTAAGAGAGTAGCTTGGACTTGCGAATTGTGATGTTTATGTAGTGAAGAAAAACCTGTGGGTCCATGTAAACTTGGGAGTATTCAAACATTTTGTTTGAAATCTTATAGTGATGCAAAGAGCTTATGATCTTGTAAAAGGAAACCATGTCAATTACGATTTGATTGAAGCTTGTTAGATCCTAATTAAATTATATGAGCTAATATATATTAGTAATTATGTATCACATCCCGAATTCAGATATTGTTGTGTTCAATCACAAAGATTAACAAGACTCAAAAACAAAATCAACACACGAACTTAATTGAATCAAATCTAGAACAGATGAAAACAAAATGCAGAAGCAATCAAGAATCACAACTGAAGCAATGATTTTACGTGGTTCGGTTCAGGACGAACCTACATCCACAAACAAACTTTTTTAGTCCAGACGATTTACTGAGAATCAGATATAAGTTTTACAAGCTTTTCTGATTCTCTCTCTTTCCTAATACAAAGATCTCAGCTTATAAAGCACCACACTCACCAGTCGTATACGATTCTGAAAACCGGAATTTGTTATTACAATTACCAGGCAAAATTATAATTTTACCATTAATGAATTACTCTACAAACTAAAGCACCAAGGGTATATTTGTAAACTCAGCATCCGTAACAGAAAAAACGAATTCTCCCGGGTACTGTTCTTCTCCACTAACCTCTGTTCTCAGTTGCATTTTCTGATTTTCTTGGATCACTCTCTCCAGCAAAGCTGTTTGCTCGACTAAGAAAGAAATGAAAAAAGAACAGAAGTGAAAACAAAGAACCTAGCACAATTCTCAACTAACATAAAACCACATATATGAAAAATGTGTAAAACAAGAAGAAGAAGAAATCAGAAGAATACTTGCAATTTTTATATTCTGTGTGTTCAAACAAATGAAGACTTTTTTATGTTAGATACAGCCGAAAGTAGTTAACAAGAAAATCAAGAAAACAAATCTTGAAATCTTGAATCTTGAACGTGAAGCTAACTCCTCTGCACATGTCCACAAGTTGCACCTTTCAGCTCATCGTTCATTTACTTCTTTGCCACTGGTATATGTATATGAACCTTTGATATAATGTGATCACAGCACAACACTAAGCACAGTCACAGATGAACTGCTCTAATCCATGAGCTTCTGCAAATATCACTCCCTCAGGAAATGGCAAAACTAAGAGTCGATTTGATCAAAATTGCGGCTTCTCGTGGAATGATGAATATGCAACTATCTGAGGTTCTAATGCAAGCATTACAAGAGTTTTGATTGTCCAGGAACAGCGTCATCTAATCATGCAATCCTGATCAGATCATTCGTGCACTCTGGATGTAATTCAACATCTTTCGAAGTGTTGACAAGGTAATTCATGATTACAATATAGTCATTTACATGGTGGGTTTCACAGTGCAATGTCTCAAAGCTTGAAGATTTCTGAATAAACTTTTTGTCTTAATAAATATTCACAAGGAGGGTATTTCCAAAATTCCAAAATTAAAATTGAATGTTAATACAAAGAGATCATTGCTTGGACCAACCTTAAACTTGATTCCAACGCAGTGAAGCTCGGTTATGTTGGGTATATTTTGAGGTATGAACATATCCAGAGAAGATGATTGGAATGGCTGAAGATATAGTCTTAGCAAATCAGGCAAATGATTAGCTTTCAACAAATGGTTTTCTAACAAATCAATACTCTCCATTGACCATTGAGACAAGTAATAGTATTAAAAAACGCACGAGTAATTGTGGTCACGAAAATTCTCTCGGAGTGTTCATCAGATATTGTTGTTTTGGATAGAATAAACAACTTATTGACAATGAGTAAGGGAAGCCGATTTTCTAGGTGCCAAATGTCCATCCAAACAAAGCGCCAAAGTGAAAGATCAATCTAGGATAATTAAAGGTAGCATCTACTAAAATTATGGTAACCAGCTCATTGCTTTAAAGTTAAATGGTTTCCGCATAACAATTGCGCAATTTTGCTTCAAGAAACTCCTCAATACTTACCTTAGTTCGTTGAAGAAAGTGTTGTCGGTACATTATCTTATTCTCTTTCATAGCTCTTTGCTCCTCCTTTCCATGATGAGGCGGTGTGTAATCACTTGGATTAAAACACCGTGTGGGCTGAGGAATTCTGTAGATACAACAATCTTGGGGTAAGGTATACAAGGTCTCGGACTTCCCTCTCAAAGCATCTACTGGGTTCTTGACATCAATGGACGGTTGAAGTTTGCTGTTATTAATCTTCTACTCCTTGCTGCAGTTGCAACAAATAAATGAAAATTTAACTAAGGAAAACATACACAATAACTGAAACTACCTCTAGCTTGCAGCATTATTTTCCAGTTTTATTAAAGATAAAAAGAGCATTGATCTAAAACGGGAAAAACTCATATTGCTCAGTCTACACAAACCAAATAATATGGTCAACTCTTTTCTAATTAACTTCTGCGATTCAATTTTACAAGACCATGTCCTCGGAATAGTATATGATCGCATCGTTAAATTCTGAAAAATTATTAAAGGCACCCTATCGTTATCATGTGTATGACAAAATTTTCATAAATGTTCAACTTGAGACAAAAAAGATAATTCACTAAACTTCTTAGAAATTGATGGCATATCTACAAAGAGCTAAGGCCAATACTCTTTTAGAAATGCAACTACTAATGAAACATGAAAATTGACCAATTGTTCCGTAGTGTATATGATTCGTAGGAGCAAATACCAAAAAGGATTTAAATTCTTCTGCTGGTCATGAAAACTTTCTTTTGTCATATGTTGCATTTTAATTTCATCTTTTTGTTTTTAATGTTTTTGGTGAATGAAATTTATCACGGGATAATTTGTATCAGCGAAGGAGAATAGGGAAACCAGTCAACCATAAAATTTCATCGTAACTCACTATTTGAATGATTTGGATCTCTCCCTTGAGCAAATTTGTATTCTGTTTATCGTGGGAATGTGTTATTGGGTTAATGACCATTTTCTACTTATTTTCTAACCTAGTATTTCGTTATCCCTGATTTTTTTACTTTTAGTCAACGTATCTGTAAAAAGTAAAGAATTTTAGAGTGAAGATTCCCATCTTCATTAACCAACAATGAAAAATATATACGTAATATAATTCTGAATAATAAAAAACTCTTAATAAAATTAAACTGCTTAAAATATAAAAAATCTTATAATAAAGAGATAAAAAAAGTTATATATAAGATTTTATAAATAAATAGATTAAATAAAATAATACTAAATAACATAATTAACTCTAACGTAATCAATACCTTTTTAATATTATAGAGCTAAGGATTCAAAAACAAAGAATTTTTCTTTATGTTTAATTTGATTTCCCTCAATTTCACTTTTCAATTACAAGAATTCTATCACTTTCTGGATTTAGTGTGACGTGGATGAGATGAACAGAAGCAAAACGATTTTGCCAAGCGTTAAACAATGTGACCAATACCCGATTGGGTGGTTGGTGTGGTAGGAACATGAATTTGTGACAGGTAGATTTAAGGTTTTAATCATAACAATAATATGATTGACGCGTTAAGACAGAGACATCGGATTTTAATTAATCATTTGGTACCTGTTGGTTTGAATGAGTCGGATTTAAATGAGTTGCTGGCGCCTTCAGACTTAGAGTTTGGGTTCCGTTTTTGTGACGCTGTTCAAAAATAATAGAGAGTCTAGATCCTCGATGATCGACTAACGGTCAAAATTCTTGATAGATATATAAAAACAAAGAAGTGAATAATCAGTACAATTAACTCATTGAAAACAAGAAATATCTCAAGTTTCTAATTTTAACTCTGATTCCCTCAAATCTTGCAATTAATAGAAAATGACTAGTCTGCTTATTCAGTCACAAATCCTTCTGTATATGGATAGTACATACATTGTCTTATTTTAGATCTGATTTAAGTCTTTCTGTTCTGGACCTACAACGGCCATAAATTGATGTATCTATGTACCGCCTTATAGTATAAAAAAAAAAATACCACAAATTTTATTTCATTGTTGAAATCTTTACAAACACAGCGCTTGTGCAATGAGCAATGGCAGAAAATATG
>JAVXUL010055179.1:0-10443 GCA_035590515.1 Trichilia minutiflora
TTTATAATTGGCTGATGATTGATTATGTTTGAATGTTAATAATGATATTAGACTTATTATTTATTAATATTGAGTGGTGTTGGATTAATACATTTTGAGATTTAAGATAATGTGTTTAGACTTATAATTGTTGATGAAACTTTTATTTGACTTGTTAAAATTTTTATATGTTAAGTTATAATATAATTAGTTTATATTATATTTAGATTATAGATTTATTATTACTATTAACATATTGTATTTATTAGTAACTAGTGTATTTTATATATGTTTTTTTTAAATTAAAAATTTTTAAAGTCGATCTACGGGCTAGCTCATTTAGACTCATTAGCTCGCGGATCACGTTAAGACCAATAAAATATTTATCTGTATAATAAATAGACTAGCTTGACTTGATTCATTTAAGATCGATCGGTAATTGACTGAACCGAACCAAGCTGGCTCAATCTGTTTGATAACCCTAACCTTTAGTAAAGCTATTAACGATTAAAAGTCTGATAAATAATTGAGTGCTATGAGAGATGAGATGTAATTCATGTCAGATAATAAAGTTTAGAAAATTATTGACTTACTTGAAGGATTTAAATTGATAAGTTATAAATGGGTGAATAAAACCAAAAGGGATAGAAAGGACAATATTGAAAGATTCAAAGTCAGGCTGGTAACAAAAAGTTTCACACAAAAAAAAGGTATTGATTTTATAGAAACCTTTTTATTAGTGCTTACTAAGGATTCTTTTAGAATTATCATGGCATTGGTTGTTTATTATGACTTAGAGTTTCATCAGATAGATGTGAAAATAGCTTTTCTCAATGATGAGTTAAGTGAAGAGATTTACATGACTCAAATTAAATGATTTGTAAAAAAATACAGAGTATCTAGTTTACAAGTTAAAGAAGTCGATATATGATTTGAGATAAGTATCTTGTCAATGGTATCTGAAATTTGATAGTACAGTCACTTCATTTGATTTTGTGGAGAGCAAATTGGATCAATGCATATATATGAAGGCTAGTGAAAGCAAATTTATTTTTCTTGTGCTTTATGTGGATAACATTTTGCTTGTGAGCAATGATATAAGTCTATTTAAAAAAACAAAGTAATTTTTTACTATAAGTTTTGATATGAAAGATCTTGAAGAGATTTCTTTTATTTTAGGCATTGACATTCATCGTGATAGGTCTCGAAAGGTTTTTGAATTATCTCAAAAGGCATATATAGATTAAATACTAAAGAGATTTAACATGCAAACCTGAAAAGGTGTCAATTATAAAAAGTGATAAGTTTAGCTAGGAATAGTATTCTAAGAATGATGTGAAAAGAAAAATTATAAAGAATGTTCAATATGCAAATGCAGTTGGTAGTTTAATGTAGGCTCAAGTTTGTACAAGATCTGATATAACTTATACTATAAGTGTCCTTGGCAAGTACATATCAAACTCTGGGCATGATCATAGAATAGCAACCAAGAAAGTGATAAGATATCTATAGGGCAGAAAAGATCTTATGTTAATGTATTAGAAAGTTGATACTCTTGAATTGGTTGGTTATATAGATACGAATTTTAATGATTGTTTAGATGACCTGAGGTCTATTTTAGGATATTTCATATTAGTAGGTGGAGTTATTTTTTAGAAAAGTGCAAAATAAACTTTAACGGCTTCCTTAATCATGTATACTGAGTTTATAGTTTACGATAGAGCTTCTACTTATGCTGTATAACTCATAAATTTTGAGTAGTCGATTCGATCTCTAGACTTGTAAAAATCTTTTATGATAATAGTGTAACTGTATTCTATTCCAAAAATAACAAAAGTAGTAGTGGATTGAAACACTTAGAGATTAAGTATTTAATAATCAAGGAGTTAGTTAAAAAGGGAAATGCTATGACAAAAAATATCAGGACAGATTCTATATTAGCTGATCCTTTAACAAAATGACTAAGACCTGTAGTTTTTGAGCATCATATTATAAATATGGGTATATAGGAATTTAATAATACTTTGGTTTAGTGGAATTATGATATTATATATATTTTCTAGATATTTATAAATAAATGCGTATTGTTCTTTTATGATTACTTATTTTGTTATTTTAATGATCATCATTCATATTTATTATTCATTATGTTAGTTTAAGATATATCATTAAACTCATATATGATAATTATATTTAATATGTCAATTAATACTATATAAAGTCTCAAAAATAAAGAAATAGTAGTTAAAGATATGAACTTATTAAAGTTAACAGTTATATTGGATATGTCTATTAATATTATAAAAGGTTTCGGAATAAATTTTATAATAGTTACGGACATATAAACTCGTTGGAGTCTAATAATTTCTTTACTTCATTATTGGAGCATAAGAATAGAAAATTATAAAGAGGACTAATAAGATAATAATGTTATTTATAATTATATTTGGACATCATATCTTACTATATTTCTAGTCCAAGATTCATGTCAATTTAATTGATAATATTTGAGATTATGGATTGATTATGTGTCGATAATAAGATACATTAATTGTCATAATCTAATATTAAAAATTAAATTAAATCATATTGTTTTAAAACGTTAAATTTATTATTATTATTTTTTAATATGACCACATAAAATGCTTTCTTTGTCATTAATCTGAAAGTCTTTTTTAAATAATTAAAATTATTTATTTTTAAAACTAAGTAATATAGTTCAAGTGAGAGAATGTTAAATATTTGTGGGTTTATATTAATCAATTTATTATAATTTTATTAAAATAGCCTAATAAAATAGTCATAAAATTTATGAACGTAATATATGTTATCTAAGATAAATTGACCTTGACGTTTTTAAAGGGTTAATATGACAGTTAGTATAGTATAATAGGTTATATTGAAACCTTTAATAGGAGACCCAATAAAATTATTTATCTGTAGATTAGGTTCTCTTTCTAACTCTATATAAAGAAAATAGTATAAGTAATAACCAACTCGCATTTAATTTTCTACCCATTAAAAAAAACTACCTACAAAAAAATAGAAAATAAAAGAGAAAGATCTACCAAAAAAATTCACTAACTATAGCACAATTAAGCATGTAATTCCTTATGTTTTATATTCTAATTTCACGTATGAAATCACAATTAAAATTTCCTACAATATATTCACCAAACAACCTCTTAGTATAATCTAAATTTTTTGTGATTGTTTACACTCAACATTTTCTTAATATTTCACCACGTGCAGAACTCACCAAATTTTCGATGAAAAGTTATAAAAATTAACGGGAAACTATCTTTTTCTTCTCAATTATTTTATTGTACATTTACTTCTTTTGTAAATTTAAATGTTATAGAAATTATAAAATGTGTTTTGATTAAGAAAAATTAAAGTTATACGAACTTTTAAATAAATACGCACAATTCAATTAATATTTATATATTTTCAATGCATTAATGATAATATTGTGATACTATAGATGGAAGATTTTGTTTTCGATTTATGGTATTTAGATGTGTTTGCGAAAATAACAAAGAGAATTTCAAATATATAAGCCCAACCTAAAGGTCTCAATGGTATTGGCTATATTTATCTTGATTTGGATGTTAGAAAGGTCAAATCAATTGCCTATACTAAAATTGCATGATATACTCTTATCAACCAATATCCATTCCTAATATTGAGATTAGGTCAACTAAAAGATTCAAGGTTAGGATTTTACCGAAATATTATATCTTGACTACAAAATCAAGACGATTAGTAAATCTAAGATTGAAGCCTTATTGATGCATTTTATGTCCTAATCCTGAAGTTAAGATAATTATCAAATTCTGGTAAAAATAAATATATTATAAAGTAAGAATATTTAAATTTAAGCAAGATATTAGAATTATTTACCTCAAGGGTAAACTAAGTTTAAAGGTTAAATTTGATGGTCGGTTGCTTGATAATTTGACTTCAACTGGGGCAAAAATGAAAAATATTTAATAAAAGAGGATATATGTTAAACACTTAAATTATGTGTAAATCAAGGAAATTACATGTTAATTTTGAAATATGACGTGATATAAATTCAGATTAAATGATAATCTATTTGAATTATACGTAAATCTCTTAACGATTCACTTATTGGTCTCATTCCCAAGAGCGCACGGAACGAAAACCATAAAGAGAACCATAATAAAGTGACAAAATAACTATACAAAGATAACAATAACTTTTAAATAAAAAAATTCTTCTTATCAACTTTTCTCTTTCTAAAATTCTGAAAATTAATTTAAATATTGGAGATGTTTTGCCGGAAAGGCAGCATTTCTTTGACTGTTTTTGTTAATCTTTTACCATCAAATCTCAATAAAATGATACCAAAGTTAGTAACCCGAGTTAACAGCTGAAATTTTGTATATGAGCTAGTTTGTTTTCATAATCGATGCATGGTGAGGATGAGCACTTAGCACTGGTGATGAAAGATTGTGTTATTGGTTTTTTATAATAAAGTGTAACTTGTTTTCATTAAAGAATATGATCTTGACCTTGTAGCTTGCCAGTAACTTATTTCCAGTTCTTACGCTTCCAAAATTTCAATAGAAAAACATTAAAATAAAATTTTATAATTTATGGAACTTTAAAAATATTCATAATTTCTCCATCAGCTGGTTTTATGCATAAAATAATAAAATATTTACATTTGTATGTCATATGTTAGTAGACAAATGCAAAATATATATTTTAAAGTCCTTTAAAAATTAAAAAAAAAAAGTATTTTGATCAAATACTTTGCCAAAATCAATAAACTTATCATAAAGTATTTAATAAAAATGCAAATTAAAAAAATTATTTTGTCAAAAAATTTTTACATTAGCAAAATCAACAAACTTATCATAAAGTATTTAACAAAATGTTAGCCTAGACGTATCAAAAAGTCAAAATTCCATACATACTTACGGAACTATTATATATGAATTTCTAAATTTGAATCTCGCTCTTTCTTCCAAAGAAGCATAAAACTGAAGATGAGTACCGTGAAACGAGATAGTGGGAACGGACAAATTGCAAACTCACAACCTTTCTCTATATAGTTTTGCAGTGGAAAGATCTCAATTTTTTTTCAAGTGCTTGACCATATATATCTACGCATGATTTTGGAGGCACATTCTTGACATATCCAACAGCTGTTTGAAACCATGATGGTATAATTATCTATGAGGAAAATTAATTTTATTAGTGAAAACAATATTGACCAGTAACTAACCAAGAAGCATGAACTTAGTCCTTTATTCATCAGTTTAAATGCCCAATCTATTAAATAGAAATCTTCTCTATCTTGGCCACGATTTCCTACGTACATGCTGCTCCAAGATTTCCCAGACACAAGCAGCCAAATACATTAGGATAAAGGGATTGTCTTATGCGAAAGGAGATGGAGGAAAAAGAGAGATGCCTAGACCTAGAGAGACAGAGAGAGACAGAGAGAGAGAGGGAGAAGATATATAGCAATCTCTATCGAATTTGGTGCACATAGAATGCAGAGAAGGCGGGGGTCGTGGGGGTGTGCGGCGTGTGCCTACTGAGGCGGGGCTTTATGGTGGCGGCACGTGGTCTGAATAATAATTATTCCTCCAAGAAATTAACATAATATTATTATTATTATTATTATTATTATTATTATAAATGAAGTATTCTAATTAATGAGAAAAATCAGTATATAACTACTCCAATTATGGTACAACGTAAGAGTCAGCTTATGAGCTGAGCCTGAGCTGTACCATCCTATCATCGGCTTTTTGCTCCCTATTTTATTGACCGTAGGACTGCAGACTTTAACAGTGCGTTGACATGCATACGATCCAAACCATATTTTTCTTCGTTTCTTCACTTTTAGTACTATACATTGTCATCTGTATTGCCTTTTGATCTCAATGTATGGAAAATTACAAATGTTAATCATTTTTTTGGGATATTCGTTTTCATTTATTTGACAATTATTAATTATCCCATATACTCTGCTCTTAAGTTAGAATTTGATAGACAATCACTTGCTGTTAAACCATTGTAGATCAAGTTATTCGAAGAACAAATAAGAGCATTTATGATGTATCTTTAAATTATTTTTTTAAAGATGTTATATATATAATATATATTATAAATATAATTAAAATTTTTAATATATTTAATTTTATTTATCATTAAATTAATATGATAAAAAAATTATATTTTTAATTATATTTTTTTATTTTTAGAACGTTTTATTAATAATTATAAATTATTGATTTAATAATTTATTTATTTAATTAATAATTAAAATAAATAAATAAATTTAATAATTTTATAAAATAATAAATAATAATTTATATATATTAAAGAATAATTTTTTAAAAATATTCTTAAAAAAATAATACAGTAGATACACAATGAGAATGTATTTAATATTTTACTGAACCTCGACAGTGAGTAAATGCAAAAACATAGAAGGAAGGTTTCTAAGATTGATCATCACGCCACAAAATCCTAACCCCTAACACCTATCCACGCAGTCACATAAACCTAAACGATTCATCTTCATCTGCGACCGTCTGAAATCACTTCAATTCCCAAAGCCCAGCCCTTACCTACGCCTACAAACCCAACTGGCTGTCGTTTTCTTTTCAATGACATTTATACCCTTCTTTTCCTTCAATGGCGCATCCTACGTTTCTGTCATTCCCGAGACAAAAAACCATTCAGCAACTATTTGAACCACTACACAACAAAGCCAAAAAGAAACATGGGCACTTTCGTCTTTGTATGGTCTCTTCGTTTCTGAACACAGAAGACGTAATCAAATCCTCCTTAGCCGCTACCCGCCATGTTTTCAGAGATGTTCAGCACCAAAAACAATACGCATGTCAATACTCTCTCACTCTATCTCTCCTTTTTGTTTGACTCTCTATTTCTTCTCTATAAAAAAGTACAAAAAACATGCAAAATAAGGCCCAAGTTACAGTCGTTCTCCGTCTTCGTCTCGCTCTCTCTGTCTCTGTCTCTCAGTTCCTTTCAGAAACCCTAAAATTTGAAATCAAATAAATTAAGAAACAAAACACTGAAACTTCCTTTTTAATCTTATTGTTATTTTTCGTTGAGAAAAAGAGATGGAAGGCGATAACATGGACATGGGAAATTCTGGTGGGACTCTGGCCAGTTCAAGATGGAACCCGACAAAAGAGCAGATAAACATGCTGGAAAGTTTGTATGGTCAAGGTATAAGGACTCCAAGTGCCGAGCAGATACAGCAGATAACTGGCAGACTTAGGGCTTTTGGGCACATTGAAGGAAAGAATGTATTCTACTGGTTTCAAAATCACAAGGCAAGGCAAAGACAGAAGCAGAAACAGGAGCGAATGGCTTTTATCAATCGCTATCTTCATAAGGCTCAACCTTTGTTTACTCCTTGCACTAATGGTTTGTTTTGGACATATATATTTTCTTTTGCCTTTAAATATTCAAGCAAATGTTTTATTTGGTTCACGGAATATATGAATATGCTTTCTTTCTTAAAGATTTGAAAGAGTTTTTTGTTTCCCAATTTCTCCTGGGTTTCGTCTTTTGCGTTGTGTTATTTTATTCTGGTTATAATTTTCCTTCTAAGCTGTCTTCACATGCAAATGGGCTCGATACTTGTGTTAAAGACAGTAGATAAAGCGTCTTTTTCCAGTGGTCGTTATGGAGTTCTTACAAACATTTCTTGCTTTTTTTCTCATTTTTGTTAACGGGTTTAAGATTTGCTTTTGCATTCCACGATTTATTATATTTTTATTTTCAAATTTCATATGTTTTTGTTTGGGATTTTGTGGATTTGTTCAACTTTATATTGCGCAAAGCACTTTGTTTTTGCTTTTCTGTCATGTTTTGTCTCTTTCCAACAGGATGCTGCCTAATAAAAGAATTCTTTGAATTTCCTTCTCTATGCCAACGTATATAGAGTTAACGTGTATAACATAGAATTCTCAGTTCCTTCGTTTAACATTCTCATCGTCACTTCTGATTTCTGTTTCACATCCAAAATTATCTGATCACTCCTTCCTTTCTCTCTTGCCATGCACATAATATAATCCTTTAAGCACTCGTTAAATTGAGAATTTAATGTGGGATTTTCTATTTCAGTTGTTTGCGGGCCATATTACTTACCCCGGAATGATTTAGGGCTGCATCCACAATGCAGCAAGGTTCTAATCCCTGACAGCTCGAAGAGAACAGCAAGGACAAATGAAATGGAGAAAACAATAAGCTATGTTGGTTCAGGATACGATCCTGAGCAACAGGAGTACAACGTTATGATGCATACGAGCAATGTATTCATCGACAACAACCACGGAAAGAGTAATCAAGAAACCTTGCCTCTCTTTCCTTTGCACCCAACTGGAATTTTACAAGGAATAACAAGTACAATGCCTTCTCATGCTTCAAAAACTGAGGAGAATTCCGTCACTACCAACTTTTCCTCTGCTGTTAATACTGGAATTGAAAATGCTTCTGGAGATCAACCCTTCTTTGATTTTTTTCTCCGGAAGCGGATGTGAAAGTGCTGATCACTGAAAGCTAAATTGGATAATTGATTGCACTAACATGCATCGCTTAATGCTAAACTACCGGTTAGCCTTTTTTCGGGGTGGTGATTAATGATCTGTTTGATTTTGTTTTTAAAGTTTTAATTATGAGTAATGTAGCTGTTACAACTTGTGTAGGGCATCTGTGGAATTGTGCTTCGTTTTAACTTTTTTGGTTAACTTCTTATTAATATCAAATATTCTCTTTTTCCGTTTACTCTATTTGGATACAGTGGATTTAAAAAAAAAAAATCAGTGAAATTAATATTAATTGTAATTTAGAAGTAGAATAGAAAAAAAAGAGTGGATCAGCAGAGTTTAATGACTTTTTTGTCACTGTCATTGATGTACCAATCAGGAGATGATACGAGTACTGCTCTGGGTGCCTCCATGGGAAATATTTACTAAAAAGGTTCATTATGCCTTATTTGAGTTAAGCAATATATATATATATATATATATATATAATTTTAAAGTAGAAATATTTTATTTAAGGGATGAAACATTTTACTTTTTTTTTTTATAAATACTAGTGCAATTATTTTTGTTCTTTTTAAAATTAGATTGAATTCTGACAATAAATAATACTATTTATATCAAAAATTTTATTCTAGAGTAAATCTCATATAAGATGGTATGCTGGATAATATAAAAATATTAATAAATATTTTAAAAATTATAAAAATTAACTGTATAATGAACACATACCAATTTACCTGTCAATCATTTGAATTTTTTAGGATTAAAAATTTAGGTATATAACATTATTATTTCAAAAATAAATAATCCAATTCATCTAAAAATTTATATTCAAAAATTATTTCCAAATGGCAAAATGGCATGCATTATTAAATAATGAAAATTGCAAATAGCTAATGTTGAAGGTTAGAAGTAACATCAATTATCCGGTTGCAATCAGATCACTTTAAATATTTAAAATAAAAAAACTAATATCAGTAAAAATTAAAATTAATAAATTTATTTAAAAAATATATAAGAAAACATTTGTGGTAGTAAAAGTTACCTTCGTTTAATACGAGTGATCATTAATTAATATATATATATATACACACACGTACTTATAATATTATTTCATATAAATAATAATTGCAATAACTATATATGTTGAAAATTTTGATTTCCGTTAACATCGTTGTATATAAAATTAAAATATAAATCAAAATATGATAACGATAAATACTTTCTTTTATTATTGATGCAGCGTTTTTAAAAATTTAGTCTTCTTCTTTATTTTTTATCTTGTGGTAACTTATTTAATGAGAAAAGGACATATTAGATTTTTTTTTTAAACCCATACTTTTTCTTATATAAAGTCAGAGAGGGGACCCAATCTAATCCTAATTAATTTTTAGTGGGTCTTCTTATCAAAGACTTCAGTAATCAGTATGATCCATGACCTACATTGACTACCCAAACTAACCAATTATAGACGTTAAACCCAATTTTCTTTAAATCTCATAATTGGATCTACTTTACTTAATAACTATACCATTAGCCCGTTTGATACAAAAATCATAGTAATGAGTAATGTAAATGCACAAAAAATCCCAATATTCTCACATTTGGGCTACATTAATCGATTTTGAAAATAAAAATTTTATTTATTCGAAAATGACTCTTGAGCTAATTAGCAAAGAAAGTATTTTATATAGTCATGTTTTAATATAATAGTCATGAATTTAACGTCTCAAATAATCCGGTCCAATCTAATTTTTTAATATTGGATTATGGTGATTAATGCATCCTATTATTGACATATAATCAATCCAAAATCACAAATATTATCAATTAAATTGACATAGATTTTGGAACTAGTAGTGTAGTAAAATATGATGTGCTAATATGATTATAAATA
>JAVXUL010055190.1:0-10441 GCA_035590515.1 Trichilia minutiflora
ATACATTCTTGATCTCCTCAAGGATACAGGTTTATTGGGTTCCAAATCAGCTGCAACACCTTTTCCCAAAGGATTGACTCTTACAGCTGAGGGTGGGGCTTTGCTTACTGATCCATCTTCATACAGACAACTGGTAGGCAGATTATTGTATTTAAATTTTTCCAGAATAGACATTACATATTCTGTGCATCAATTAAGCCAGTTTGTACAAGCACCAAGAGACACACATTGGGCTGCAGCAATACATCTTCTCAGATATTTGAAAGGAAGTCCAGCCACTGGTTTAATGTATCCCACACAGAATTCTCTGGAATTGGAGGCATATAGTGATGCTGATTGGGGTGCATGCCATGACACTAGAAGATCTATCTCTGGATATTGCATTTTTTTAGGTACTGCTTTGGTTTCTTGGAAATCAAAGAAACAACCCACTGTCAGCCGCTCTTCAGCAGAAGCCGAATACAGATGTTTAGCATCTACAGTCTGTGAGATACAATGGCTTCTTTATCTTCTGCAGGATCTTCAAGTTTCAGTACCAGTCCCTGTCAGATTGTGGTGTGACAATCAGGCAGCCATCCAAATCACTCAAAATCCGGTCTTTCATGAGCGCACCAAACATCTGGAGATCGACTGTCATTTTGTGCGAGATAAATATAAAGCTGGTTTGATTATTCCACTTCATATTTCTTCAAAATTGCAGGTTGCTGATATACTCACAAAATCTTTATCTGCTCCTCTCTTTCACAGGTTCCTTTCCAAGTTAGGACTGTTTCAGCTTGTCCCAGCCCCAACTTGAGGGGGGGATGTAAATATGTATATGCATATGTAAATATATAGTTAGAATAATTAGTTAAGAAATAGTTAGTACAGTAGAAATATGTTAAATGTAAATACATGCCACCTCAGCATCTATTTTTCTTTGTTATCTTTTATATGTATTGGTTTTGTAAATATACGAATAAGAAGATATTTTTCTCAATAGAAGAGAGAGAACATGAGATTCATTTTCTCTCGATTTCATTAAATTTGATCATGGTTTAAGGCATGCTTTGTTTATATTTAAACCAATTATGTCATCAAGTACAAATATTTCTTCATTATCAACTACATCTTCATTACCACCATTATCATCGTTAACATCAACGCCATTGTCTTCCCAGACTGGAAGTTCTGGTTTAATAGAAGGACTAAATGCAGATGTATCATCCGAGGTTTGCTTCTTTCTCTATGCCTGGAAGGTTGAATAGGTAGAAGAAAACGTATATGATACCATATGTTACGGAATAAAGTATGTTAGGTTAACTAAAATGATCATAACGCTATGGGCCAGAATGGATTGATGCCGAAGCAGATTGGATTGAGAGAGACGATTGGGGAGGAAGGAAGTGGGGCCTAACTAACAGAGAAGAGATTAGAAGAAAGAATTGACAACTGGGGGTTGAACAAGTGGGCATAATTGGACAAGACAGATTGTATCACCAACATGCCCAATTATTCCACATCTCTCTATCTGTTCTTTTTTACTTCTCTCTTGATCTGGTCTATATAAATGAGCTACTTACCTTCTTTCAAAATTTTATATCTACCACCAATGAGTGCTAATGTTCCGCTAATGGTTTATATACAAAAAACATTAGCTGTCAATAATTTTTTGTAGCCTAGTGAATGTCTGTAACAATGGTGATGCATGTGCTGGGTAAAAGAGTATGTAAGGATGAAATCACAACTGCACTGTGGCATATGAACATATATACAGTTTGTGTAGTTAGTTAACATTTTTTATTTCTTTGCTATTGTCATCAATAGACAATTCATCATAATCTAATAGCTACATAGATCGGATAGTCAATCAACGTTTATCATGGAAACAAATATCTTAAGGCATATTAAGAGTTCCCCATTTTTTTTTTTTTAAATGTCGGTGCAATAATCAGAGTATGATTGAGTCTCTGTCCTGAGATTTCATAAAAAATAATAATAATAACAGTAAATTGGTATTGATTGCTAATCCTCTACCCACAGATTGGTTGGATAACAATTATTGTTTCTAATGGGCATGCAGTGAAATCAATTCTCAGGCTCTAAGCATTAAGATCTTCAACAATAGCTGCAAATACAGAACTATACAATGGCGTTCAATGTCTTATTAAAAATGTTTTAACAACTAATAGCATCTATTTCTCCAAAAAACTAATAGCATCTAATAACATTATTGTTTGATACAAAAATAATATCTTGTACTCCTGATTAATTAATCATTCTTCGTAACATTTTCTTTAAACCAAAAATAGAATATGAAAGATTATGAAGGCTTAATTTTTCAGATTTCCCATACATTGTTTCGTTAATGACCTATCGTGATCCACGAAACGAACAAATTTACAGTAAGCAAGCTTCATTTTGATCCAAAACCGAACCACTTTGCCAGGAAGAACTTATTTTTTCCACGAGAAGTATCAGGGACTGCTCTCGTTGGTGGAGCTGCAGTGGCTTGCGCTGGTGATGAATTAGGTTTAGCTGCAAGGTTGAACGGTTGAAGTACCAAGCATGAATTAATTAAAGAAAGTAAAACAAAGAAAATCATATGAGCACAGTTCAGTACTCGTTGATATAAAGATTTACTGGAAGTAAAAACAAAGCAGCACTGCATTACCTAAATTTGTTAAAATTTTATTGCTTTTTGCACTACCTAAATTATTAGAGTCTTTATGTGAATTTTTTGTGATAACTTCACGAGGAGAGATATAATTTGACTTCCTCTGTAGACCCCTGTTCTCCAATTGAGTTCCAGTTCCTTGATAGCCTATTTGGGTAAAAGAAAAAGTAATCAACCTTTGTAACCATATAAGAGCTCTTCAAAAGCACAACTACATGCGAGAACCATGCTTGAAGTTGAATGTGAATAAAATTTAAAAGGGCACAGACATGTGAAATGAAATTTAATTTCAGGAGCAAATTTTATCAGCTTCTAATGGTAGTGCAAGAGAATAATACTACAGTGTCAATGCTCCTACTGAGAATTCATCATATGGAATTGTGAATAACTTACCCTCATTGAGTGACTTCCCATAATTGTGCCCTAAAACTTCCAAAAATGAGCTATCATTTTGGTCTCGCATCACTAACAGAAAAAAAGAAGATACTGGCTCAATCACGATGAATGAAAAAATTTAACATTGTATAGCTAATGGTGCAAAGAAGAAAAATAGTTAAACATACGGTGATCAAAAAGATTATTTCTGTAATTTGGGGCTGAGACAGCGAGCAGTAACTGAACTGCCTCCGCATCTCTTGTCATAGACAATGAAGAAGATGAATCCAAATTATGTGTGTCTAACAGGATACCTGCAAGCTGTGGAATAGGAAACTAGTAAGAAAACTAAACTGTCAAAATTATTGATTACAAGAACGTTGATGCAATATACCAAAAGTTTTTTCAACATTGGCATTTGAAGTAAATCATAAGCTTCTTCGCAATAATTATCTGTAAGAATGGTGCACTGAGATCCAACCTGTAATGGCAACAAAAGGCACCGTGAGAGAGAGATATATAGCATTGGTATTTGATAACTTGGATGTCTTTTGCATAACTCTCCCATCAATATATAAGATTTTTTGACATCTTAAATTTCAGACTCTTTGTTTTTAGCTTGTACCAACCTCGGGAATAGTTCTGAGGACATCTTGTCCAACTAAAAGAATGCTTAGCTTCCCAGTCATCAATAAATTCTCCAAATCCACCTGATCACCCCAAATGGTAGAAAGAGTCAGAGTCAGAGTCAGCTTGATATTCAAGTCCTCAAATTTCTGGATAATTTTAACGTTGAAATTAGCATGATTTAAACAGAGAGACTAATAAAATAGAATTACCTCATCGGCAAAGAGCAGTGAAGTAGCATCAAGGCCAACATGATGGAAGAGCCAAGCAGCCTGCCTATGCTTCCACATATTTCCTCTCCTCACATTCATTACAGGCACCACTACATACCCGTCTCGATCAGTTCCTTCTGCTTTCTTCTTCCTCATCCTATTCTCCAACAACCATGCATAGGATATTGCTGCCACCATCGAACTTGTACCTGCACTTCCCCATCACACAGTACATTCAATTACAATTAATGAATTAAGGTTAGTCTTTGAACTGACCATACAGGGTTATAATTACACTTAACTGTTCGAAGGCGCCGGAAGCACGATCTTGGCTTTGGAATCAACCTCCCCATATGATATCTTGTCAATCATTATCCTCTGCTGTTTAATGAAGTCATTAAGGCTAATGTATCTGGTTCTGTCCCCTTCCTGAGACCAGCCACTTGCATTTGCATTGCTCTTTGGTGAAAAATCCTGATCAATGAAGCACGTTGACTTTGATATAGAGCGCTTGTGAGCCGACTCCACTAGATTCTTGGGGGGGGAAAGCGGCTGGATTAAGGGTGAAGAATATTTTGATGAAGATAATGATCTCCTATGAGCAGTCTCCGTCATAAGGTTTTTGGGTGGAGATAGTAATTGTGTTGTTGGATCAGACAATGTTGCAGGTGGAATTGTTCTGATAGTTCGGCGGGAAACAACAGGGATTCCGGTTGAATGAGGTTGAGGTGCAGGGGGGGTCTCTGGTTGGAATCGGGATCTTCTGTGGGTAGACTGACGGGGTGGCACATAAAGGACCGTTGGATTCGGAGAATGGGATATTTTTGAAGTGGGAGAGTGCGGTGTTGACGTGGGATTGGTTATTTTGGTGGAGAACCATTTATGAACTGCAGCTGCACGGGATTGTTCTGGGGAAGGACCTGTTGATGTGTCTATTGAAGTTGATTTGTTGCGTGTATGATTTGATTTGTTTAGGATTTCTCCACTTAATCCCTCCACCGGCCTGTACCTATTGGGATTAAAATTTAAACCACATAGAACCAAACCAATTTTGTAAATTGATTTAAATTTTAAAACAACAAATACTGATAGTTGTATTCTCTGTAAACGTTGTGTCACAGAACTTCTAATTAATACAAGATAAATCAAACAACATTGTAGTCCTTAATTAATTATATTATATATATCTGTACATAAAAACAATAACCATATTTTATAATGCATTTCTTCTATGGCATTAGCATGTAAAGCTGCACAATAGATAGCTAAACCACACTCCCATTGTTGCTTACCTTCTGGCAGACCTAGAAAGTGGGTCCCTTCGATCAAGTGATGACGCGGAGAGCCTTGCTTGTGCGGAGGCAAACCTAGGTGAGCCAATAAGTCTAGAGGGGGATTCACAGCGAGATGGTGATGAGGCCATCCTTCGCTTTGCCTCTTCTAACCACTCCTGTGTCAACCTACTGCTATTGCTTCGAGTGCTATCATCAAAATCTACTTCTTCATCCATCAAATGGCAGCGTCCACCAGTCAAGTTATAAGCTTTCTTGTCCTTGTCCATGGTTCCAAAGAACGTATCGTTCATGAAATCAGTAAGGTCTGGTACATTTTCAGGTTTACGACGATCCTCTACCATCTTTTTGTGCAAGGTAACGGATCCTTTGCTTTCTCTTGATGAGTCTATGCTGAATATCCTGTCCATACATAGTATATAGAGAAGGAATAAGGCTTCATTTGGCCAATTTAGGATTAAGGAACGTACAAGTCATATGTATGATATAGTTTATTGATACGCATTGATAATTTCAATCAGATTACAATGTGACAATGAAAGAATGCTGGCCGGCTTTTGACGGTGTCTCCTTCTCTGTGTTCTGAATGTGTGTTAGTTAATGTTCAATGAATATATACATGTAAAATATATATATAAGTGCTGAAGCCCTTTTTCTTCTTTAAAAATTGATATTCTTTTTATATTTTTAATATATCCTTGATTTTTCTTTTTTTCCTTTTTAGTTACAAACGAAGAAATCATTTTTCTTGTAAAAAGATATGGAAAAAAAATTTGAATTAGTTCGTCAATTAAGAAAAAGTGAATGTAACATTTATTTGTAAAATTTTATAAGAAAAAATTAATGAACTATCACTTACCTCTAAGACAATACAAGTTATATAATAAATAATTGCACGAATATATATATATATATATATATATATATATATATATATATATACTGTTGTTGATATTCATAAATTATAAATTTAATATATTTATTATTATTAATAACAATAAGAAGAAGAAATTATTTTACATAATATATTTTTATTAAAAAATAAAATATTTTCCAATTAATATTATTAACAACAACAATAATAATTGTAGTAATATTAATGGGGGAATGACAAATATTTCCAATAATTTCATTAAATGAAAATTACTCTATCAAATTAATTTTCTTAATTTTTTTACCTTTTTCTATATTATAATGACATATTATGTCTATAATCTTTATAAATTTATGAAAATTAAAAAAATTTTAAATATAATTTACAAAATTTGTATGTTCTTTAAAATATAAATTTTATTAATTAAATTTTATATATGTAGATAATTTTTTAAATAATAATTTTATATATTTTATATAATTTTTTAATTTTTATATTTTTATAAAGGTTAGGGTTATAATAATCATTACACCGTAAAAAAAAGATAAAAAATTAAAAAAATTAATTTGATTGAGAGTATTTATTATTAAATGATATGTATAAAAATATTATTATCTAAATATGAGATCTGATTAATAACTCCTTAATTTTATATTTTTTATTAGTTATGAAATCTTATAAATGGATTAATTATATAATAATAATTATATATATATATATATATATATATATATATAATCAAATTTTAATCGTTAAAAATACTTATGATCACCATTAGATTAACAGTAGCTACCTGGCAGATATTACGCCACAACCAATTTTTTGTTTTTTAAAACACATTCATGTTTTTGTTTCAAGGCACAGTTATATTAAATCCCTCCCTTGATTAATAAATTTTATTAATCAAATTTATATGCTTTATTATTTAATATACAATTTAATGAGATATATGGATAATTAACACAAATTTTGATAAAAAAAATTAGTAGATAAAATTTGAATAATTAACACAAGATATGATAAAATTTATTTATTTTAATATTAAATTATTTAATTTAAAAATATTTTTTTGAAATTCATATAAACGTTAATAATTTAATTTATTATTTTTTTTGTACTCATAACCGTTGTATTTCAAAAGTCGTAATATTTTAATATTAAACATATTTTAAATTCAACAACTAATAAAAATTGTAAAATTAAATAATTTGAAACTTGTATAATCAATCTACACTACTCATTACTTCCCAAGTACGAAATGATTTGACTCCTCCCTCGTGTTCTTCCTTCCCCATTCTTTGTCCTAATAAATCAATAAAATAATACTCCCTTCCCCTTTCTTTCTTTTATTTTTAAGACTATAATCAGATTGAAAATGTGACACTAATTCCTTGCAACTCTATTTTACACTTGTACCATTGGGCACAATGAAGTAACGAAAAGCAACAAAATTAATAATTTAAGATTAATTAGTTAATATCCTTTTGATTAATTAGTCTACTAAATAAATAAGTTAGCGTTAACTTATTAAAATTTTATAATAAATTATTTTAATTATATTTTTGTTTAATTTATTAAATCCTAAAAAAAATTTAATATAAATATTAAAATATTAATAATTTAGTTTTAATTATATATATTAGTAATATAATTAATAAATATAAAATTTTTAAATTAGTATAAAAATTAAAAATATAAATTAATATATATAATATTTTATATCTAAGAGTAATTAAGTAAAAATATTATAAATTTATAAAAAATTAAAAGTTAAATTAAATATTTTTTTGATAAAAAAATTATTTTTTAAAAATAAAATCTAATAATTTTTATATATCATATAATATTTTTTTTTTAATAAGTATCATAAATAGTTATAAGTTATAGATAATTTTAAGTAACTATTAATCTTAATATAATCAAAGAAATAAGAATTGAGTCGAAGAAGAGTTACTCTTGTTAAATCAAAAAATCATGAAAATGAAGCAGGATAAATAATCAAAAGGGGGATGAGACAAGGGGGATGAAATACCAATTAATTCAAAAAGTTTTGGTAATTGATTCTTCTCCTATGGGGTGCCTAGGGATATATATTAATAATTAGTAGTGCTTTTTTTTTATTTGTGACGATCCAACAGGGCCAGTAATTGATGAATAAGTTAACATCATGAATACAAAATCCTGGTTTTTGATTGATTCCATGATTGCTCTCATTATTTGACCTATTTGCCATCTTTCTTTGCGTTGCAATAGTCAACAAAACCATAACCAAACCAACCTTAAGTACCTTGTAGTGAAAGCCAAGTTAGCGATACTTGACTTCGAGAATTGACAGCAACTCTAAACCCTCCATTCTTTCTCTCCATATTCTATGATCGTGTGATACCTAGCCGTCTGATAGGTCTAACACATAACTGTTTTATGTACGAAGGAACGATGAAAAAATAAGAGAAACAACGCGGAAGTAACGGCCTTTCCCTTTATCTACAAGTTGCAATCGCTCTGATAGATTAATGATTTGTCAACTTATGTAAAAGCAAAACAGACAGCAACAAATCGCCCCGTACTCGGGGGTCTGCTACATCCGCGCCTTTTTCGTTCTGCTACAAAATCATCAGCCTTGTACTTCACTAAGAGAGGTTTTTTGGGAGGTTTGGAAAGTTGGTCTGTAATTTCAGGTTCTGGGTTTTCTTCCTTCTAATCATTAATTTTTGAAGATGGCGTTGCTGCTGGCAATGGTGGTGGATGGATTGGGTCTGTTTATTCGAGCCATTTGGGGTCTGCAGGAGCGGCGGTTCAATGCTGTATTTGAAGCTGTGAGCTCTGCAACGGTGTCGATGACCATGGCCCTTGTGGTCTGCTTCTTGTCTGTACAGACACACAATCGAGGAGATATGGTTCTTCCATTCGTTTGATTTTCACTTTTAATGATTTGCCTTTCTTGAATTTGTCATATGTAGATTCAGCAGTTGTTGTTGGATAAACAGAAGAGTATGGTATTTAATTTGTATGACTCTCTATCAACGTTAATAATCTAGTGAATGACAAGCAGTTCAGAAATCTCTTGATCTTTCTCAGGATATATTCGCTGCTATGAGAAGAAACGAGCCTGAAATTGCCCGTATGGATTAGATACTAAATTAAAGGTATAGATTCTGTCGTTATTAGGCTTCTTCTGAATCAATAGCCAATAGCATTGAGAATAAATTTAATCTTCAGGAGTTTGTCTGCACCAGAGTGAGCAGTAATTGTCAAATTTTTGCTCTCTCTCAAGTCTCAATCATAAAAGTACTAGCTGATCGGATTGGATGTCGTTAGAATTTGAGTTGAGTGATTAGAGCCGTTAATGTCTTGCTCAGTTTAGTCCTAACAAACATTTGGAATAAAGAAGGCATCCATTTAGAAATGAAATTGATATTTGTTCTTTACTCTTTTGAATTGAACCCAAATGTCGATGAAAGAAGAGCAATGTCTACACATCTATGCATAATCTCATGTCGCAGATTTTCGACCCTACTGCTTTGAAGATGCTATAAGACCGATAAATTGCACTGTAGAAGTAGCTCAGATGATGCAAGTTGCTTTTAATAAGCTGTTAAGTAACTAAAAAGTAATTGAATTCGAAATAAGAGTATTGTGTTCGGAATTGAGATGTTTTGACTTTTAATTTATTACTGTAAAACAAAAACTATGAATTGTCAAATACAAACAAATATCATCAACCCATTATACTGTAAGAATTATCTAGAATCACATCTGTAATATATCAAGATTAGAGTTCCAAATATTTTCTAAATGTTGCTCTATTTATCTGCGCATTGGAATGGCAGCTTGACCCTTTACTAACAAAAACCTGCCCATTATGCTTTCCTTTCTCTTGCACGAAAGTAGGTTTTAAAAATGCACAATATTCAAGCTCTTTACATCTATTGATTACGACTCTCATAAGCAAATCCATAGGAATATTTTTTCCCCTATTTTTCTAGTAAAGATTCATTGATTAACTTGAAATAATGATTGCATAAAGACAAAGGCTACAACGGTGTTTGCATTTGGACTCAAATGGGCAACTCTTTAGTCTTTGGAGAAGGTGTGATTTTGAAGTATAAACAGATTTGGGCCCACTTATCACATGCTATGTCTATTTTTTAACAATTGTAATCTTGCTTTTATTCTTCACCGAGGAAACGTCTTCGAGTTTCCAAACTTTTATAATCATTTTAGCTTTTATTCAACAGCTAGCTAAGTGACTGTTTGGCCCAGTTTTTTTATTGCTTCTCAATCTTTTTTTGTCAAAAGTTATGCCAAACACATTTAAATAAAAAGACTTTTTACAAAAAAATCTTTTTCAATTTATGAATAAAAAAGAGATTTTAAAAAAGTTGAGAAAGAGGAGCTTTCTCTT